>APFE030683394.1:36952-80185 GCA_000404065.3 Pinus taeda | reverse complement strand
AACAGTGGTACACCATGTAGATCAAAATATTTCTCCATCTGTAGTATCCAATTTACCGGATCCTTGCCATCAAACTTCCTCATCTCACTTTTTCTTGATTTTAGGAGCTCGATCTTGAAACTACTGTAACTTTGTACTTTCGGATCTTTAAGTTTTGAAATTATGACGTGTGATAGCCTTTTGTGTCATCTTTCGAGTGCCACCCGTCTGATTGAAATTGGATTCTCCAAGAAATATTTATGCACAATCTCCCAAAATAACCTAATTATATACCTTTTCAGAAGAGCGAACTTGTACAAAGTACCACGTGTCATTGTTTTTACCTACGGACCTGAAATTGATATACATAAATATACATGGCGTCCTATTTATGTAACTTCTGACAAAACTACAATCTGATGCTCAGACAGAATGTTATGAAAATTTTACCAAGGTCACCTGTTTGGGATGTAATTCGGGAGCCTGTAGAAACCCTAAATGTCTTGGATTGTATCTCCGCAAATATAGCGAAAAAATATCTAAAATTTGGTTCCAAGCTTCAACAAGTTTTCGGCTCAAATGGGTTTTGTTTTTAGCTTCTGAAACAACACAAAACAAAATTTATAGTGAAAATGACACGATGACCTATTTGGAGCAGCGAAACCCTATAATCCAAATATCTAATACCAAATGTTATGAAATCAGCTCACAAAAAGATAGAAAGATAGATGAACACCTTAGAATTCAGCCTCTTCGAGGGGGAAATCTCCTTTACATTACATAAGTGAACAATTCTTGGATGATACAAATGACAAGACCTCCTTTCTATATATAGGAGTCTAAGGGGTCATAATATAATCAGAGCTGACATAACAATAATAATGTAAGGGAACAATATAACAATAGTGGGCTTCTATGGGGCACAATAATAACAATATGGGGACTACATTGGCACAACAATATAATAAGGGGGTTGTACTAATAACAATAAGGGGTTACACTAGTAGTATAGGGACCTAACATCTAAGATGAGCTTTCATTAGGTGTAGAAGATTTGGTATATCACTCAATCCAAAGAAATTTGTATTTAGAGTCACTATTGGTAAACTCCTAGGAAATATTATGTTTGAAGCTAGAATTAGCATCGGTATAGAAAGGGTCAAAGTAATTAGGAATCTCCCACTCCCTAATTTGAAAAAGGAAATCCAATATTTTATTGTAAAGGTAAATTTTCTCCACATTTTATTAATGATTTTGCTAAAATTACTAAGCCTATTAATAATTTATTGAAGCAAGATTGTTTTTTGAAGTGGGATGATACCACACAAAGAGCTTTTCTTGCTATAAAATAAGATATTACCTCTGCACTAGTATTGGCAAAGCCAGACTTCACTAAATAATTATCCATCTACACTAATGCCACAGAGGAATCCATTTATGGCATCCACATTCTAGATAATGATCAAGGAATATTAGAACAACCAATTTCTTTCATTAGTAAAAACATTTCGCACGATGAATTCAAATTGTTGGGAAAAATACTAAGAGGGGGGGTGGAGTGTGGATCATTATTTTCAAAATCACAAACTTTTCATTTCATATTCTGATTTATGTACATGACTTTATAGAAAGGAACCTGTGTGTGTACGCGACTATTCTTAAAACAACTAGTTACATCAAGTAAACTTCTATTTCAGTTAATTCATCATATGTTTGTCTTCAACCAATGCATCAATACATTATTAAACATTAGATATACAATAACCATGTGCAGTAAGAACAAAATAAACCATCACACATAAACAACACACATGATCACTAGGATTTAAGGTGGAAACCCAATGTTGGAAGAAACCACCTGCTGTTTTCATCTCTATTTTTTTTTAATATAAAGAAAAAAAATTACAATCTTATACTAGTGCAGACTCATACCAGTATGTAGGCACACACTTGCGGAAGGCTACAACCTTTTCTTTTTCTCCAGTTCCTACTAGAAGAGAGCTTCAACCCCCTGATTTGATTTACCAACTACCACTATAAGGAAGTCCAACTCCCTCAACTCCGAGGACCACGTTTCATAAATTTTCATACCTGATCCACCTTCTACAACACATCACAACTTGTAGGCCACATTTCATAAAATTTTCAAATTGAGCCCACTAACAACATTTAAGCTCAATATCAATCATCAAACTGTAACTCATCACTATAACTCAATGATCAAACTCTAACACAATTGAATCAACCAATCACTGGAACCCAATCCACTGAAACTCAATCAAAACTCAACCAATCAGTTAGATCACTATAACCAAAATATCAGACATCATACATCACAGAAATATGATTTTGTTACTGTAAACCCTGATCAACCATCCTTCAAAATGTATACGCTACTTTACAGTAGAAAACCCATGTGTGTATGTGCCTTCCAAGGATCATACCCACGAACAAATCTTAAACCTATGAAAACTGAAAAATTGAACAACTGCCATTCTAAAACAAACATTGAATCATACTAAGATTGACTACAACATTATGAACCAATCAAACAACTTTCTCTGATCTTCAATCTCAATTAGCAAGTAACTTCAACATTCTTCAATTAATCAATTCATAATCAAACCATCATTGTTTAAGCGTAGATCATTAAGAAGACTTCATTGCCAGACAGCAGAAACACATCAAAAACTGATTAACTGATCAAACATTCTTTTTTATCAAAACCCTGGTTTCTTTACGCACTTTCCTCAAAGCATATTCGCATTTGTATGCGCTTTTAAGGAAGCAAACCCGTGTACACGACTTACCAGAAACACATCTGCATGTGTATGCACCTTGCAGGCTATAAAACCTGCATACAAATCTACAAATTCAGAGTCAAATCTTCGCTGCAACACAGAAATTTAGACATACCAGATCTCGGCATACACATAAAAATCACGCGTTAACACAAAACATATCATCTCATAATCATGATTATCATCTCAGATCTAATGGAACTGATCCATCATCAAACTCCTCGGTGCATACTTAATTTAGATCAAGTAAAGCATCAATAGCCCATAACATGTATATTTTCTTCAGATCTAACTATTCATAAAATTTCCATTACTTGCACACATTCCCTTGTATTTTTCCACTTTGAGCTTCATCACCTTATATATCTTAGTATTTTTCAATACCACAGGTCAAAACCATACTCCAGCCGATGGTTTTCTTAGAAGGGATCAAAACATTTGTTACTAGGCTCAATACCACAGGGCAACACCATGGTAAGGACCCTTGGTATTTAGAATACCATGATGCAGAAACTGTATGTGCATTTGCTTCTTCAAATTCGCATGTGTACACAACTTTTCTTAACAGAACTCGCATATACTTCTTAAACTTTCAACTTTATCATATTTCTTCCTATGAACTATTATTCCTTTACCAAAACACTTTTTCACATCTTTAAAACACTCTATCACATTTTGTTTACATCTTCAAAAAGAAAGTTTCCATCAACAGACAATTCATCAAGTAGGTTGACATTCATCAGGTAGGTTTCCATCAAGGACAACTCATGAGGTAGGTTTCCATCAAGGACAACACTTAATTCATAATGCCAACAATCTCCCCCTTTAGAATTTATGGCAACCACTTTGGTGTTTGGTCACCACAACCTGTAAATACATCAAGCCAAGCACCAAGCTTGTAAAACACCAAGATATTGTCCAAACACTAATCTACTCTCCCCCTTTGAAATCAAGGGAAAAGGGCTACCCAAATGTTGAATTAAGGCTGTTGTATCTGAACTTTTGAGTATGAACACTGATCATGCTCCCCCTGAGCACGTGATAAAGTTTTTCCAGGATGAACATTGAAGTACATGACTCTTTGACTCATAAGACTTGTCCTAACACAAGGACTCAAACTTACATAAATTACCCAATCACAGTGGGTTTACATATTATTACATCAACTTCCCAAACACGGTGGGGTTACAAATTACATCATATGTCCAAAAAGGACTTAACCACAATAGTCCATACATGACTGAATTTTACAATGAGTACATCATAGTTCTTTACATGACCTTTACATTAAATGATAGATAAGACATTCATAATCAAGACCAAAGACCTCAATAAGACAATGATAGTCATCAAAAACTATCATACACCATATATTATTTTCACCATAAACATCTGTCAGTAACAACTCATCATCAATTATGTAATATAGAACAATGTAGCTTCAATGTCATCAACTTGTGTCCGAGTATGTAGACACAACATCATAAGTGAGAATCATCATAAGATAGGATATTGTGGCAACATTCTTCAATATGCCATGTTTCCAAGTATCATTCAACAGATGTATCAGTAGCATATGACCATGTCTTCACAACATCATTTTCTTGGCCCAAATTCTTCATAAGAAGATTTATCACACCAACACCGCTTCATCAATATGCAACATAATCAATTTTTCATCATAGAAAATTCATCATTCAAGAAATTCATCAACATAAACAACATCACCAAAGAATCATTATGTATGAAGAAAACATAATGCCAACACAACATTATTAGGAGCATAGAAAATGCTCCCCCTGAACCTGTGCCATCTTTGCAAACCAGTTCCAGAACCAGTGAGAAAAAATTGATCTTATTTCTTAATCATACAAATATATACGCGATTGTTCAATTCAGAACTTGTGTATAAATGTGACTTTTCTTTATAGGATCTGCGTATAGAAAGTGAAATATTAAAATTTCACACCTTCAGCTCCCCCTGAGTCTGTTTTGTTTATACTTGTGTATTATGACTACACCAGAGACACTTTCAGTAGTATAAGTAGCATGAAAATAAAAAGCAACTATGGGATTCATCATCAAGTCACATATGTATTACTCCCCTTGAACATGAATAATCAACTACGTGATGAAGCAGGGACCATTCCTAATTTCTATCTAAGATGTTTTAATGCCTCATTTGGAAGAGGTTTTGTAAAAATATCAGCAGCTTGTTCTTTTGAGGGAACATACTCCAGTTTAACCTTTTGGTCAAGCACCTGTTCTCTTAGAAAATGATATTTAATTGGAATATTCTTGGTCATGGAGTGCATGAATGGATTTTTTGAAATACTAATTGCACTTGTATTATCACATAGAATGGAAATGGGTGGAGAACGGTTTATTTGCATAGCTTGCAATGTTTACATCATCCAAAGAACTTGTGTGCAGCATGATGCAACGACTACATATTCTTCTTTTGCGGTATATAAAGAAATCGTCCTTTGTTCTTGTTGAACCATGATACCAATCAAGGACCCATATAGAATGCTCCTCCACTAGTACTTTTTCTATCATCTACATTTCCTACCCAATCTGCATCTATATAAGCATGAAGAGTAAGATCTTCATCTTTGGCATACCATAAACCAAAGTCTCGAGTGCCTTGTAGATATTTGAAGATTCTTTTGATCACCTAAAGATAAGTTTCCTTTGGATTGGCCTGAAATCGTCCAACAATCCCAACTACATGCATGATATCTGGTCTTATTCCTATAAGATAAAGTAGACTTCCGATCATGGATTTGTATTCTAGTTGGTTGAGTGTGAGAGAATCATCGTGTGAACTGAGACTACATCCTCTCACCATGGGTGTGCAGACCGGTTTACAATCTTCCATTCCATATTTCTTTAGAATTTGCTTAAGGTACTTTGTTTATGAGAGGAAGATGTCATTCTATGCTTGTTGAACTGGTAACCAAGAAAGTATGTTAGCTCACCAGGTAAAGACATTTCAAATTCTTGCTGCATGACAGAAGCAAACCTTTGACTCATGGATTCTTCATTACTACCAAAGATGATGTCATCCACATAAACAATAATAATTAAAAGTTTACCACCATCCACCTTTATATATAGGTTGTTATCTACAGACCCCTTAGTGAAGCCTTGTTCTTGAAGATATTTGTCAAGACAATCATTAGGGGAATTTTGAGGTCTAAAATGGGCCTCCTAAGGAAATTATAAAACAATAGTGGAAATAATAAAATAAGATTGGATTACATCATATAATTTTAGAGGGAAAAAAGAAAAAACTATATTTTCAACTTGTATTTTCAACTTATCTGCCTATGTGTTTACTCAAATATTTAGCATCAATGCTCGTTGGATGCAGAATTTGAATCCTCAACCAAGGAATACCCATGTTGCATACTTTCAATGGATCCTGCGACACGAAAAATGAGAAATACATGAAAAATGTGATTGCAATCATTTTTTTTCATGTATTTCTCATTTTTTTGTGTAGCAAGGTCCATCGAAAGTATGTGACATGGGTACTCGTTGGATGAGGGATTAAATTATGCATCCAACAAGTACTCCCGCTTTAAATCTGAGCAAAAACTTAGGGAGATAAGTTGAAAAAGTAGTTTTATTATTTTATTATTTTTTAATATTTTTATTTTTCTACTCCAAAAATGGTGAATCATCCCCCATGGTTGACATCATCATCTTAAATCCTATTGGTTCTTATAAATTTTATTTTGGTTGTACATCTTTCTTACAAGGCCCATTTTAGACCTCAAAATTCCCCTAATGAATACCATTCACAAGGGGCTTGTTTTAGCCCATATAATGCCTTCTTGAGTTTGCAAACAAGTTTTCATCATTACCTAGAATAAACCCTTCAGGTTGTTCAATATAGACTTCTTATAGGTCCCCATTAAGAAATGTAGATTTAACATCCATTTGATAGACTTTGAAATTACAAAAGCTTGAAAAGGCAAGAAACATTCTTATGGCCTCAAGTCTGGCTATAGGAGAAAAGGTTTCTTCAAAGTATATTACTACTTGTTGAGCATAACCTTTGCAAACGAGTCTTTCTTTATTTCTAATTACTTCTCCATTCTCATTTAGTTTATTTTTAAAAACCCATTTCAACCCAGATTCATTCTTACAATGAGGTCTAGGAACTAATTCCCAAATGTGATTCTTTTGTATATAGTCAAGTTCTTTATGCATAGCATTAACCTAACATTCATCTTTGCTATCTTGATTTACATTTTGTGGTTCAATTGTGGATAGTAAGGCTAGATGACTTGCAGTTCCGACAAGATTTCTTCTAGTTTGTATTCCAGATTCCTTACCACCTAGAATTTGAGATTCTAGATGGTTTTTTTAACATACCTTGATGGAGTCTTTTCTGGTTCTTCTATATTGTCACTTCATCTTATGCTTCATTGATTCTTTTCTCCTCGTTATTTTGTCTAGATGTAAGAGGATCTTCGTCATCTTTTGGTGCTTCCCTTTTGATACATGTGGATACTTCATCAATCACAACAACAATGCATTCAACAATATTTTTGAGTCTTTTATTGTAACATTTATATCCTTTCCTTCTAGCAGAGTATCTAAAACGAATTCCTCATTGTCCAGTCGCATCCCAAAGGATAGGTATAAATGTCATGGGGATTTTAGAAATGTTGGTGGTTTTGATTATTTGTGGGAAAAAAACCTTTCACATATTGTGATGTAGTGACCATTGTGTGACCTATTGTGAGAAACTTAAGGCTATGGTCAAAAGAATGGATCAAATCCTTGGGAAAAAACATCAATAATTTCTCCATGTTATGAAGATGTCCTTGTCGATGGGCAAGCAAAAGCATTTTTGTACCCATTGTAGCATGAATGGGCACCATATTGAAAAGTGTTGGAAACTCCATATGAAACTTCACCCCAAGAAGGACAAAGAGGTCATGCAATCCCTTACAAGTAAAGAAATAGGTGGCAAAGTGGAAAATAGTGTAGTTCCTAAAGTAACCTTCAAAGAAGAGCAGGTGCAGAAAAAGAACCCATAAGCCTGGGATAGGAAAACGATGGGTATACTATTTTGTACAATTTGTTTGTTTTGTAAAATTGTAATTACTTGTTTGGGTACTTTGTAAAGTGAAGTCACGTACAATCACTTATTCGCAACAAGTTTGTTTTCTTTTGACATGTCATGATGTTTTGGCTTGATAATGAGTCTAGTTTTTTGAGTAATTTTGGGATGAGAATTTGTATTTCATCCAGTATGTTTACAGTAGTCTTTCTCGACGCGTTTCGAACCAACCAGTGTGGTTCATCGTCAGGACAAGTTGAAGAACCAATCAAGCCCAGCTTGTTAAATAGTGTGTGGAGAGACTCCAACGGCTAAATTTCTAACGGCTAATTTTCAACTGCTAATTATGACCTAATGCCTCGAGTCAAACCAAAATTATTCTTGTTAAATTTAATTATTATTTTACTAAGGAATTAGTTAAATTAGGTACATTATATAGTAAAACAAAATAACATCATAGGTACATGTTATACTTATTTAATAATAATTTTATTTATTATTTGTCATTTTAAAAACCAAGGGTCAATTAATATTTTAATTCATTAATATAATATTTATTAATTAATCTATATTTTTATATTGATTATTATCCAATACTATATAAAAAATTCTTAATATAATTAATTTAGGTACTTTATAATTCTCTAGTACATTTTATATTTATTAATAATAATTTTATTTACTATTTGTCAATTAAAATAAACTAATGAATTTATTTAATTCATTTTATTTTATTTGTTAATTAATCTATATTTATTATATTTATTATTATTCAATACTATTATAAATAAGTCTTATTCTTGATATATAAAGATTTTCTTTACTATTATTCTTGCTAAAAAAAAAAAAATTTAAGTTCTTTACTATTATTCTTAAAAGTTAGTAAAAAAATTTTAGGTGAATTAATTTTTAGAAGTTAGTAATTTAGGTGGATTATTTTTATTATATTTATCAAGGTCATTTTGAAATTAAATACATAAGTTATATCCTCTATCTAATATAATCTTATAAGTAATTTATATAGGACCATAATTACCATTCTAACGATTAAATATATAAACATATAAGAATGAAACTATGCAACCAAATTTAATTATTTCATGAATATTAAGAGTCAAATTTTTAACACTTAAGTTTAGATGAAACC
Source organism: Pinus taeda (assembly GCA_000404065.3). Classification (NCBI taxonomy): domain Eukaryota; kingdom Viridiplantae; phylum Streptophyta; class Pinopsida; order Pinales; family Pinaceae; genus Pinus; species Pinus taeda. The sequence continues at coordinate 71,178 of APFE030683394.1, read as the reverse complement.
CAATAATCACCTAAAGGAATTAAGGATAATACCTTTATGGTCCGAAAATAACTAATAACCTATCAAAAACTAATACACCGCAAATTATTAGGACAATCCAGACAGAAAATAAGGGGAAGCCAGGACAAAAAGGGGAAAAAAATAACCCAGGAAAAAGGAGGACCAACCCCTGAAACCAAAAGATTATTCATGTGATTTCGCCGAAAATTCTCTAAACAATGCTATGGATCACAGAAGTCTAAATTCCTTAATGTTTACAGTAGTGTCAAGCAGTTACTGATATAACTGTTTCGAAATGATATTTTTTTGTGAATTTAATCTTTGATAGAGATTGTGGAGAAGATGACCACGATTATGTGGACAAAGCTAAGCATATCATTAAACAAATGCAACAAGTGTACCTAAGAGTACAAGTGCAACTTGAGGATAGTAAAGAAATTATGAATCAGTGCATGGAAAGCATTGAGTTGCTTCTAATTTCTAGATGGAATATCAAGTTTATCTTCGGCAAAGAAGGACTTCAAGATGAAGTTGTTTAAGCCAAATAAAGATCTTTTTGGAGAGAATGTTCAAATTCTATCCATCAAAGTTTTGTTCCTGCATGTTTAGAATAATTTTAGCTTCATTCTTGGCAAGAAAATAAGGACTACAAACAAAGCCAAGATGAAGTACCTCCATTGGATCTCAAAGGCACCAATTCAAATAGAACAAGAAGGATTGAGATTGAGAAATTTAGTGAGTAGTTTCCTCACTTATTTGTTGATTGAATATAAACTTTTTGGGTCCAAAAGTTCCTAGTGGGGAGGTATGACCCAGAGATCAAAAATAGGCTCAAAAATGAAAATGCTTAGAATCCCCTAAAACTAGCATCAAGTTGTAGTTATCTTTGTCTTGATTCCAATGACGCTTGAATCGCCTCAATTCGACGTCGTATGAAGAAGTTATGGTGTTTTGAAGTTTTGGCCAAACAGCTAAAAAATGTGCAGATGGGTTGACTGGGCTACTAACTAGGTAGTCTGTATGGTTGATATCATGTTGACGTCAACATGCCAACTAGGTGTATCAGGGGCCAATCAGATCCTGCAAAGTGGTAGTTCGTATAGGGGTGACATGGCAGATTCTTATTTGTTCGTGTAGTTGTGAAGTGACCTAATCAGAGGCCACCACATGGCCCAATCAAAAGGCACCACGTGGTGCCCCGTGGTTGGACAAAAAATTGCAAAGGCAAGCCAAAAGGCCTCGGCATGGTTTCACCCCTCGACCTACTGCAATACAGTCCAACGCTCTATCACCAAGCCACACATTGTTTCTTAACAACTATATTTTGCCACATATATTTAAGGTCAAAGTGTTTTGTCTTTGGGAGGAGGGGGTAAGCTGGCTAGCCCCTACCCCCAGGTCACATTACCCTCCACAGAACCACGGCAGAAGTGAAGTGGGGGACTGGGACCAACCCGAGCCCTTTGTCACGTTGATAACATAAGACCACAGGTGGAGTTAGAGTGAATGGCGCAGGTGGTTAAGCCTGGCCCTCGGTTTTGGGTAAGACATATGTCCACAACCAATGGTGGAGGGGGAAAACTAGATGGCACCTAGCCCACACTAGCCCTTGGTCCCATGGCCATTATGTGATCACTGACGGATAGTTGGGAGCCGAAGCCGGTGGGGACAGGAAGTTGTTGGCCATATTATCATACATATGACCATATCCCGATGGATCAGGTGCTAAACTAGTGGGGGCGGACTATTGGCCACAACCCCAACCTTATGGGTGTCATGCAGCCCTGATTTTGCACATAGGGGTTATGGTGCAACTTAACAAGGAAAAACAATCCCATTTTTTAGCAGGAATCGCACCGGTCCCGAGTGAATTTGTCACTCGGCAAACTGTGTAAAGGGCAAATTTGCATAATAATTAACAGGTTTTGTCAAATCGCAGGTTAGATATCACGGGTTGGCTTGGAGAAGCATAACTTGCTACATTTTTGAGCTCTAAAAGAGCTATATGGGGATTTTTTAGAGTCTTGGATTCAATGGTAGCCCTAGTTTTCTTATTGAGCACTTTATGATGGAATTTTTACAAAAGAAAGTCTTTTAGTGCCATAGACAATCATGGTTTTGAAGGAGTATGAAGGAATTTTGAGCATGGAGAGAGCCTAGTCAGAGGTTTTCCAGCATTCTAGTTTCATCTGCAAAAACTGTTACTTCAGTATAGGAGCTCTTTTTATTCTTTTCTTAATATGTGTTCATGAGAGAAGCTCTTTTCAGCACCCCATTGTGGAGGAGTTGTGTATTTTTGTGCTTGGATTTGAGGTGGAGTAAAAGGACTTGTTGTCTGAGTCCTTTTTATGTTGACATTTTCATGACTTGTTGTAGGGAGTCATTTTTTTGAGTGATAATTCTTTGTAGGAGAAACAAGCTACTCTACTGTAAACAATTTATATGTACTAATTTGTTGTTTAAATCTATAGAGTGGTCTAGCTATTGGAGCAAGTCCGAAGATGTAGCCCAGGATGGGTGAACTCTGTCATCAAATGTTGGTGTCTTCTCTTGATTTTTTTCATTTTGAGTTGCTTGTGAATGTGTTCTTTTTAAATTTCATGTGAAAACCAAACTCATCATTTTGAAGAGGTTGTGAAACTTGTTTACCTTTAAAGATGCATTTTGTTTACTTGCAAAGCGTCATAGGATGGTCAGTTTTTGAGAGGAGAAGTTATCCTCCATTTTCAGATCAGTCAGGGAAAGCATATTTTTAAGATCTTAGGAAATTTGGGATGATGGACTACAAGTCCATAGATACTCCCATCGTGACAAATTTGAAGAAGTTGTGAGACTCCAATTCTGACTTGGTTGATCCCTCTATGTATTGCAAGTGGATTGGCTAATTAAACTATTTGGTTAACATTATGCCTAATATTTGTTATGCAATGAAAAACCTAAGTCAATTCTTGGTTGAGCTCGGGCATGTGCATTGGATTGCAGTGAAACATATATTGAGATATATGTGTTGTACTATTCATTATGGATTTAGATATGTATAAAATGGTGAACTACAATTGAAGGGATTCACTAACTCTGATTGGGCTAGAAGTGATAAATATAGGAAGAGAACTTCAGGATGTTTTTTGAGTTTGGGCTTCACTATGATATCTTGTATCAGTAGTAAACAAATATTTGTTGTCGCTTAGTACTAATGAAGAGGAATATATTGTTGCTTGTTTGGTGAGTTATGAAATAGTGTGGCTTCGAAAGTTACTTGCAGGCATTAGGGGAGTTTTGAGGTCTAAAATGGGCCTCCTAAGGAAATTATAAAATAATAGTGGAAATAATAAAATAAGATTAGATTACATCATCAAATTTTAGAGGGAAAAAAGAAAACTATTTTTTCAACTCATATTTTCAACTTATCTCCCTATGGTTTTACTCAAATTTCGAGCGGCAACGCTCATTGGATGTAAAATTTGATTCATCTTCCAAGGAGTACCCATGTTTCATACTTTCGATGGACCCTGCTACACAAAAAAAAATGAGAAATACATGGAAAACATGATTGCAATAATATTTTTTCATGTATTTCTCATTTTTCGTGTAGCAAGGTCCATCGAAAGTATGCAACATGGGTACTCCTTGGATAAGGAATCAAATTTTTCATCCAACGAGTGTATCCACTCGAAATTTGAGTAAACCCATAAGAAGATAAGTTGAAAATATGAGTTGAAAAACTAGTTTTATTATTTTATTATTTTTTAATCATTTTACTTTTTTATTCCAAAAATTGTGAATCATCCCCCATGGTTGACATGATCATCTTGAATCCTATTGGTTCTTATAAAGTTTATTTTAGTTGTACATTTTTCTTAGGAGGCCCATTTTACACCTCAAAATTCCCCTAATGATTGTTTGATCTTGTGTTAGAACTGGTCATGATATATTATGACAATCAAAGTTGTATGAAACTTTCTGAGAACCCAGTTTTCCAAGAAAAGTTGAAGCACGCCGAGATCAAGTGTCATTATATCCTAAGAATTATTCAAAAGGGAGTGGTGATTCTCCAACCATAGTTCTAAAAAATAGAACCAGTGACCGAACCGGTCCACCTAATAAACCAAGTTTCAAACCGGCACTGGTTAGATCTCAATGAGCTAGTTTCAAAACAACACATGAAAGAATTAATTTTTAATTAAAAAAACTTGTTTTTAAGATTTAAAACCATGATTCCAAACCAATAGACACAAAATATGCAAAGTTTTCTCATATATATACCATGTAAAGGTGAAAATATCAAAATGGCACCAAGTGCAATACATATCAGCGACAAAATATATAATCAATTACACTTTAAATGGCCTCTAGAGTCAAAAAACAAAGCCTACAAGCTATGGGGCCATTGGCCTACTACAATTCTACATATATGATATTTGTAATCAACATTCACTTGAAACTTTGAAAGATGAAACTTCTCATCATGATCAAACTTAGTTGGTTGAGTCTCAACTACCAAACTTTGCAACTGCTTGAGTTACAAACTTCTCTATTGGTTTAATGACTTGAGTCTCAAACTTCTAAAGGATTTATGCCCTAATATTCCCTATTACTTTATTTTGTGCTCCACATGGCTTTACATAGCCTCCTATCCTAGCCAAGTGTTGCTTGAACCTATTAATACCCCCTCCTTCAATAGATTTTTGGCAATATTTGTAGATCATTTTTCCATCAATCATATCACAATTAGTCCATTAAGTATCCTTGGTTTTTCAAGTCATGGTGGCTACTACTTAGCTCAAAATATTTGTTGTTCCACTACTCCAGTGAAAATTCAACACTCTCCAAGCTCCCAATGAAACTCACAAAAAATCCAAATGAGATGTGTGAGGCAAATGAGGGGGGTGAGCTCTTTTTAAAGTCTTGGAGAGGGTGTTTTGGGAGGGAAACAACTCTTACATTCCCTCCAAAACAACCAGGAAGCTTCCAAAAAGAGTTTGTGTGTGTCCGTCACCATCCACCATGGCCTTGGTAATGAACCAACTGGTTTATGATGAAATCGGTCGGTTTGACCATAAACTAGTTGGTTCCATCATAAATCAGTCAATTTGATGAGATTTTGTGAGTTTTTGGCAAAGTCAACCCTTAAGCCAAGTTTTTTTCCCGGTTCGACCTGCTTTTCTAATGAACCAACCAGTTTGACCATTTTTTGGTTCATACCGGTAGGTTTTTAAAACTAGGGCTCCAAAATATCTCTATTGATGAGTAGCTTGTTGATATTCTCACAAATCCTTTGCCTTAGGTGATGTTTTCTTACTTTAGGGAGCATTGATTTTTCTTTGCATGTATGATAATCTCCTTTCTTCATGAGTTTTGACCAAGACAACCATGAGATTTAGTTGGGGACATTGGTTTTGAGGCTTGGGTGCTCCCTCAGGTCATGAGGCTTAACTGAGAGACAATATTGGCCCTATATGTATCATAGCCTGGATTTCTTCTTTAAGTCATGGGGTTTGACCAAGAGACCATAATCGTGGTAGGGAATATTGGCTCTATGAGAATCAAGTTTGTATTTCTCCTGGAATCCATGGAGTTTTAGCTAGGAGATTGGCTCTATGTGTTAGGTCCCTTTAATACTAGTGTAGTCCCCTTATTTTTATCATTAGCGTAGACCCCTTATTGTTATTTTTGTGCCCATGTAGCACCCATATTGTTATTTTTGTGCCCCATAGAATCACACTATCATAATTGTTGTGCCCTTATGTTATTTGTGTTATGTAGACTTCGATTATATTGTGAATCCTAAGACTCTTGTATATACCAAGGAGGTCTTGTCATTTGTATAATCCAAGACTTGTTCATTTTTGTGATGTAAAAGGAGGTTTCCCCCTTGAAGATACTTATTTTGAAGTCGTTGATCTATTTATTCTTCTATTTTGTGACCTAGTTACATAACATTTAGTATCAACACTTTGGATTCTAGGGTTTCACTGCTTCAAACAGGTTATCATGGAATTTTCACTATAAATTTTTTTATATGAGGCTTAAGATGCTGAAATTTCAACCACGTGGAATCAAAATTGTGGTGAACTTCATGTAAAAATTGTAGATGTTGTTTTGCTATATTTACTAAGATATGGTCCTAAGAATTTAGGGTTTTTGCATGCTATAGAATTTAGTCTCAAACAAGTGACCTAGGGAAACTTAGCATAAATTCCCCTTCGAGCATTTGATTTGAATTTCGTAAAAAGTGACCTAAATTTCATGGAATTTAATTTCTTGTATACAAAATTCATGGATGAACTCTGAAACAGTGACACATGGCATCCTCTACTCGTTCGCTCTACTAAACTAATCCATAATCAAGTCATTGTGATAGAATTGACATAACTTTAGCTTGAAGAATCCAATCTTGATCTAACTTGTGGCACTAGAAAGAAGACTTAGAGGGATAATGCAAGAAGGAATTTCAGAGCTTGGGAGGCCGAAATTATAGAGATACAACAGCTTCAATATCGAGTTCCTAGAAGCAAGAAAAAAGTGTGTATTTTTTTTTTTTTTTACTTTTGTTTGAAAAATCAATTTGAAGTGATTCAAAGGGAATAATGAAGTATAAATATCGTTGTTTGACTCAAAAATGCCTCAAAAAAAAATGGATACACCCAGAAAACAACCAAAAATCTCTACTATGACACATGAAGAAGAGGAAGAAATGCAACATGATATATCAAAATTACAAGACCAAGTGCAACAAATTTCACTCTCGCAAAGAGTAACCATGATCCAAATTGGATAATTATATTGTTTTTCATCCATATCGATGCATTCGGAGTGGAAAAAATGGAGGAATCCGCTCATGGGATCATTTTTACCGGCAGGGCCTAGTTTGGCGAAACAAGGTCTGAAAACTTCCAGGAGCAATTTGAGGCATCAAACGACATTTTCTCGAGGTAAAAAAATTATCTTTAACATTTCACATTTTCATGTTATTCTACACATAAAGATATTTCCAATGGCACAATAAGTGCATCAATCAAAGTCTATATGCAAAAGTTATGCCACTCAGAAGTTGACCTTCTAGTTTTCACACCTATAGTTCGGGAGCATGAGGCGTCATCCCCCATTATTAATGGAAAAGGATCTAGCCACATGTTTGTGATGTAAAAGACTCAAGAATATTCTATATTGTAACTCTGATTAATATTTGATGTAGTCAAACTTAACCACTAGTAGGCTATCAGGTTGTGTTATAACCGGTCCACTAGGAGGAAGAGGCATTCCATTCTTTCGAGAGTATTTTGTTCCATAGTTGAGCAAAGATAGCCAGGAGAGGTAGGAGGTAGATAAAACAAAGAGGATATGTGCACCGTAACAGCCCACGAGCCATAAACATTACCTATTTGTACCTGCACCCTTATTTTTTTAGACAGAGAAAGAGATCGATGTGACCTCACCTTCCGGCTAGGTTTTCTCCCAAAAGGGTTTCCCAAAGCATATTTTGTGTCTTATGTGTGAAATTATTTTTTCATTATCTATTTTTATGCATAATTTCCATTTGTATGCATGCACTAAATGAATTTGAATATACAGATGTTAAAGTTTAATAAAATTGTAAAAGTGTAGAATCTTAGATTTTTAATATAATATTATCATATTTGTTGTGATGAACTGTCCAATGGAATATCCATGATAGTTTATGGATCATTTGGTACTAGAGTAGGTTTCTTTGGTTATTTTGTTGAGGTTGCAGGTATCTAGATTGGTGGGATATAAAATCATAAAACCCTAATCATAACCAATGAATCTATAAACGAACCTTATGATGATACAGAGGTGAGGTTTATGCAGTTGGAACAACAAGTCGCGGATATAAATCGCAATGTAAACCTCCTCATGGCAGCCTTGAATAGAAATTTTGGAATTGGAGAAGATGGGGGTTCGAATGCAGAGGACCAATCAAAATAGGGATTAAAATATTCGGAAGAAATGAAGAATAAGTCGAAGAAAGAACCCCGAAAATATTAACCCAGTTTGAGTGTCGTGAATCAATCCCTCTTTAAAATGGAGGCAAAATTTGATATCAAGTCATACCATGGCAAGATCGTCACTCTAAAGCTTAATCATTGGTTGCAGCAATTGGAATTTTGTTCCAACGTCCATCAAATTGAGGAAGGACAAAAGATCTCTTTCATGGTTGAAATTGGAGGGCCATGAACTGACTTGGTGGGAGAGCCACATGAAATCCCTGAGGTTCGAGGGAGAACCTTTATTAACTAAGTGGGAAGATTTCAAAACCCTTATTAAGTCACAATTTTATCCCATTGGGTAAGTGGAGGACTAGTGGATCCAGTGGCATCATTTCATACAAAATTCGAGCCAAAGCATGCAGGAGTACACCACGGAATTCAAGAAGATGGCTATAAAGTTGGGTATCTCTCCAAAGAACCCATATGTACTCCTCAAGTACTTGGTGGTTTTTCACTGCCATCTGATTGAGCAAGAGATGTTGTTCAAGCCCAAATTGGTGGATGAATATTGTGTACAGGCACAATCCCCAGAGAACATAGGCCTAAAAAGAGTGCAATCAAGTGGATCGAAGTAGAAGGAGCAATAACAAGCTTCTAAGGAGGGGAAGAAGAAGAAAAAAGGGGGGAAATATAAAAAGACGACAACCATAGCACATGAGTTCAAAGATCCTAGCAACCACTACAACATTGATGTCCATACACAGGATAAGTATTTGAAGTTGCATCCAGAGCTAAACCCAAAGAACAAGAAAAAATATAATAAGAAGAAGAATCTCATGGTCACGGATTTGAGCAACCAAGTTGAAAGTAGCTCAGACATGGATGAGAAGATTTTCTATACATCAGTGCAAAAGGAGATGAATCTGAGTGGCCTTTAGCAGCTGGAAGAAAAAGAATTATCGAACTCTTCCATATAAAGATACAGCTCAAGAAGACAAATATTGATGCTTTGTTTGACTCAGGATCGCAGGCGAATCTCATTACAACAGATCTGGTCAAGAAGTTGTGGTTGGAAGTTTGTGATCATCCAAACCCATATTTACTAGGATGGGTAAATGAGGATGCAGAGTTGAAGGTAACTAAACAATGCAAAATTAGATTTGTTATCAGTGGTAATTTTATTGATGAAGTAGATCTAGATGTGGTTCCCCTTTATTTATGTGGAGTCGTGTTTCGTAGTCCATACATGTACATGCATGATGAAATATTCATGAGGAGAGCCAACTAGTATCAGATCATCAAGTATGGAAAAAATTTCATCAACGTGCACAAAGGAAAGTCGAAATTTTCACTAGTAAGCGCCAACCAAGCCAATAAATTGATCAGTTCCAGCAAGAAGTATGTATTATTGTTTTTAAGAGAAAGTCAGTCTGAAAAGAATTCAATAAGAGGCAAGGCATCCTTGGAGGGGTGTAATAAGAAACAAAAACAACAATTGAAGGATTTTTTACCCACATACGGGGTTGTGTTTCGAGAGCCCAAACGGTTACCACCTAAGAGAGAAGTGGAACATGAGATCCAACTATTGTCAGACTCCCCATTGCCAAATATTGGGTTGTATAGGAAGTCTATTATGGAAGCAAGTGAGGTGAAGAAATAGTTGTAGTAGCTACTGGAACAGGGTGTCATTCGACCGAGTACATCATCATGTGGGTCACCCATCATTATTGTGTTGAAGAAGGATGGGACTTGGCGGTAGGTAATTGAAAAAAATCACGCTCAAGAACAGATACCCCCTGCCCAGGATAGATAATTTTTTGGATCAATTGCAGCAAGAAAAATACTTCAACAAGTTGGACTTAAAGTCTGGATATCAATAGGTTAAAGTCAAAGAAGAATATATCTAGAAGACCACCTTCAAAACCAAGCAAAGTTCGTATGAGTGGTTAGTCATGCCATTTGTCCTATGTAATGCACTAGATACATTTATGAGATTAATGAATGATGTACTATGCCATTTTATAGATTAATTTATTATTGTCTATTTGGATGATATACTAGTATATAGTGCTACCTAGGAGGAGCATATTTCACATTTGACACAGGTGCTAGAAACATTGAATAAGCACCAGTTGCTAGCAAATCTCAAGAAGTGTGAGTTTGCATAGTAGTCCTTAGTGTATCTAGGCTATGTGATCGATGGAAGAGAGCTGAAGATAGATCTTTCCAATATGGAGGCCATCATGAAATGGCCAGTGCCTACTAATGTTTCTAAGGTCACGAATTTCATTGGGGAAAGACAATACCTAAGGAAATTCATAGCCTCATTTTCAGTGGTAGCAGCATCGCTCCATGCCATAACAACAAGTGGCAAGAGTTTCCAATGGGGAAAAGGTCAACAAAGGGATTTCAAGGAGTTAAAGAAGAATATCATTCAAGCACTAATCCTGGCATTACCAAGCTTGCAACGGACCTTTGAAGTGGAGACAAATTTGTGTGTATGATATGGGAATTGTCTTGATGCAAGGAGGAAGGCATGTATGCTACCATTCTGAAGTATTTCACAGGGCAATTCTTAACTACCCTACCTACAATAAGGAGCTCAATGCCATGGTACAAACTATGAAGAAGTGGAAGCACTATTTGATGCGAAAAGAGACAGTAATCCATACAGATCAATAGTCGTTACAATACTTGCAGGCCCAAAGTAAGCTATAGTAGCCCAAGCATTACAAGTGAATGGGGTTTTTACAGCATTTTCAATTGGTGATCAAGTATAAAAATGGAAGTAAAAACAAGTTAGTTGACATGATCTCAAATCTACCCACATCAAATATTACAGCTTTTGCGACTCTTATGCACATGGATCCATTCACCCATGATGCATATAGGGAAACATATTCGTAGGATGAGGACTTCAAGGAGGTGTATCAATAGTTGAAAAGTCAAAGTCATGTGAACAATGGTGACAACATTGTTGACTGCCATCTCTAGGATGGGTTTCTCTACAATATGGATAAGTTATGTGTTCCTAAATGTGAGTGATTATAGTAGATTACAGAGGCTCACACCTCCAAGGTTGCAGGGAACTTTGGTGCAGGGAAGACTGTGGCTAACTTGTAGAGGTATGTGTATTGGCCCAAGATACAGGAGTAGGTAGCTAGGTTCATAATAGGATTCATGTTTTGTTTTACCAGCAAGCCTAGCAATAGGAAACCGGGTCTATATCATCCCTTACTTGTACCTACTCATCCTTAGGAAAGCCTTTCCATGGACTTTGTGGTAGGTTTACCGCCAACCAAGAAGGGACATGACTACATGTTCATGGTAGTTGACAGTTTTAGCAAGATGTGTGTTTTGATGCCCTGTAAAAATACCATCAGTGGACAAGAAGCATCAAACATGTTCTTTGGATAGGTTTGGGTGCACTTTGGGATACCAAGGAGCATCGTTTCAGATAGGGATACAATATTTCTACATGAATTCTGGACTAAATTGCGGGAGAATATGGACACAAATTTGAAGAGATACACAAAATTCCATCCATAGACAGTTGGGCAGACAAAAGTAGTCAACATGTTATGAAATAGCTCACAAAAAGATAGAAAAGATAGATCAATGACTTCAAAATCAACCTCTTCGAGGGGGCAACCTCCTTTACATTACACAAATGAACAATTCTTGGATGATACAAATGACTAAACCTCATTTCTATATATAGGAGTCTAAGGTGTCACAATATAATCAAAGTCGACATAACAATAATAATTTAAGGGCACAACAATAATAATAGTGGGCTTCTATGGGGCACACTAATAACAATACGAGGATAATAGGGGCACAATAATAATAATAATAAGGGCTACAATGACAATAGTAATGGGGAATCACTAGTATTATAGGGACCTAACATTCCCCTCTCCTTCAAAAAAGTGTTTTCCTCAATGCTTGAGTAGTTTTGGATGCTTCTGTATAAAATTCGCATCCTCCCATGTGGAATATTCAACGGGTAAGTTCTTCCACTTGATGAGATACTCCAAAATTGATCAATTTCATGGCTGTCGAGTTCTTGTTTCTGTGACTGCTTCAGGTTCCAATATGATTTTTTCTTCCTCGTCAAGTTTTCGCAATATTTTTTGAACTGGGAGCTTGTCACCTATAACCTTTTTTAAACATGAAACATGGAAAACTGGGTTCACTTGGGAAGCTGCAGGAAGCTCCAATTCGTATGCCATAGTACCAATCTTTTGCAACACCTTGTATGGACCATAATACTTTGGTGATAATTTATTATCCTTCTTAGCTTGCTTGAGGGACATTTGTTATATGGTTGTAGCCATAGGAATACCCAATCACCTACATCAAAACTTCTTTCGTTGTGATGTTGATCTGCCTGTTATTTCATTGTATTTTGTGCCAAAGTGAAGTTATCCTTTAAGAGTTGGAGAACTTGTTGTTGATGCTCGATGTGATCTTCCACTACTTGAACCTTAGAATCTGTCTTAAATATGATGTTATGGATGGTGGATGATATCCATAAAGTGCCCTAAATGGGGTCATTTTTGCTGCAGTATGGAAGGAAGTGTTATACCACCATTCAGCCAGAGGCAACCATTTGACCCATTGTGTCTGTTTATCAAAGACAAAACAGCGAATATATCCTTCCAAACATTTGTTTACTATCTCAATTTTCCCATTGGATTGAGGATGATAAGATAAGCTATGAGCTAATTAAGTACTGAGACAAGAAAATAATTTTTTCCAAAAATTTCCAGTGAAAATGGGATCTCTGTTGCTTACAATAATCTTTGGGTTTCCATGTATCTTTTGATTTGTTTCCATAAATGCAGTAGAAATTTTACTAGCTTTAAATGGATGAGATAATGCACAAAAGTGTGCATACTTAGTAAGTCTGTCAACTACAACCATGATGACACTCTTTCCTTCGAACTTGGGTAAACCTGTGATAAAATCCATTGAAACCTTCTCCCAACATTGGCTTGGAATGGATAAAGGTTGTAATAGACTTGGGGTCTTTATTGCTTCAACTTTATTTTGTTGGCAAACCAAACATTCCACCACAAACTTTTGAATATCTGATTTAAGGCCATCCCAAAAAAATTCCTTCTTAACCCTGTGGTAAATTTTTAAAAATCCTGAGTGCCCTCCTAAGGGAGAAGTGTGCAATTCCATAAAAATATATTTTTTGAGTTGGGAATTCTTACATAGTTATAAACGATCTTTGTACCATAACCAATCATTTTTCCAGCTAAATGTGTCAAATGTATTGGGATCTTGTTGTAACTTTTGAATGAGTACCCACATGTCTTCGTCATTCTTCCATTCATCCCTTTCTTTGTTTATCCAATTTGGTTGGATAATATAAATGGCGCAAAGCAATGCTTCCACATCTTCATCCTTTCTTGAGATTGCGTCTGCCACAACATTTTGCTTCCCTTTTTTGTAGATGATTTCAAAGTCATAACCCAACATCTTTGTGACCCATTTTTACTTCTCTTCTGAAGATAATATTTGTTCTAAAAAGTATTTAAGACTATCATGATCCGTTTTTACCTTGAAGTTTCTTCCCATTAGGTAGGGTCACCATTTCTTAAGTGCATGTAGTATTGCCAACATTTCCTTCTCATAAAGAACTTTGTGTAAATACTTTCCTTTGATTGGACAGCTTCTAAAAGAAATAGGTTTTTCTTCTTGCATTAAAACAATGCCCATGCCATTTCCTGAGGCATCACATTCTACAATAAAGATTTTTGTAAAGTCTGGTGTAGCTAAGACCGGTGCTTGGCACATTGCCTCTTTAAGATGTTCAAAGACCTTTGTTGCTTCTGGAGTTCATGAAAATGCATCTTTCTTTAATAATGTTGTTATAGGTTTTGATATTCTCCCATAAATCTTAACAAACTTGTGATAATACCCCGTCAACCCAAGAAATCCTCGCAGATACTTTATGGGTGTGGGGATTTTCCATTCCTTAATGGCTTTGATTTTGCTAGGGTCTACCTTAACACCTTCATGAGATATAATATGACCCAGATATTCCACCTGTTGTACTCCAAATAAACATTTGGAGGTTTTTTGCATATAATTGTTTCTCCTCCAATAGTTTGAGCATCCTGTCAACATGTTGAACATGATCCTTCCAAGACTTGTTGTAGATTAGCATATCATCAAAAAATACTAACACAAATTTTCTAAGGAAGGGTTTGAAAATGGAATTCATCAAACCTTGAAATGTAAAAGGTGCATTGGTAAGGCCAAAAGGCATGACCAAAAATTCATAATTACCCTCATGAGTTCTAAATTCTATTTTCGGAATGTCTTCAGTCTTCATTCTGATTGATTATATCCTGAACGAAGATCAAACTTGGTGAAGTAAATTGATCCATGCAATTCATCCAATAATTCATCAATGACAGGAATGGGAAATTTATTTAATGGTGAGCTTGTTGAGCTCCCTATAATTCGGACACATACACCATGATCCATCCGTCTTGTGCACCAATATTGTTGGAGTAGAGAAAGAACTTTTAACTAGGTTGAATAATACCAGCCTCTAGCATTTCTGCAACCATACGTTCAATTTCACTCTTTTGGGCATAGGGATATCTGTAAGGCCTGATATTTGGAGGAACACTACCTGGAATCAAATGAATAGCATGATCATGATCACGAATAGGTGGGAAGCCTTTGGGAGTCTCAAATACCTCGGAATGATTGTCAAATACTTTTTGGAGATCTGGAGAAATAAACGATTTCGAGGTGGGAACCTCTAGCGAACATAATTGTGCAATTACAACTTGTTTTTCTTTATTTAGAATCGTTATCATTCCATTAAAGTTGATTATCTTTCCCAATTTCCTTGTGATACCCCTTAATTCAACTTCCTTTTCTTTTGAACAAAATTTAATGAAAAAATATTGAAAATTAAAAGTTATTGTATCCAAGGATTGTAGCCATTAGAATCCTAGTACAACATCAGCACCACCCATTGGAATGGAAAGCATTGAGTTATTCAATACATATTCTCCCATGGATAGCTTGATATTATGGCACTTTCCAGAGAAATTTATGGTTCCTCCACTTGCAACCATCACTTGACACTCTAGTGATGGATATAGGAATAAATTCAATTCCTTGGCTATCTTACAATGATAAAAATTATGGGTACTACCCAAATCAATCACCACTATTACATTTTTCTTCTTGATATGTCCTTCTATCTTGATAGTTTGAGGAGTGGTAATTCTAGCCAATGCATTACAAGATATGGTTGGATTCATTTCTTCTGTCGATAGGGTTTGTTCCTGGTGTATATCCTATTATTTTTACGTTGTTTGTTCCTTTTCTTCCTCCTCTTCACAATCTATGTAAAATAATTTCTTCTTAGCAAACTTATGACCTTTAGTGTATTTTCTATCACAAATGTAACAAAGCCCTTTTGCTCTTTTTTCTTCCAATTGTTGTGGTCTCAACCTTGTAGGTTTTTGAAGGCTAGGGGCAACAACACTTCCATCTTTATAGTTGTGAGTGGTAGGCTTCCTGGTTGCCATAATTTTGCTTTCCTTTTTTCTTGCCAATTTAATTGCATTCTCCAATGAATCAGGTTCCCAAATGTGAACCTCATGTTGGATGTTATCCTTTAAAGTCCCTATGAACACATTAATCCTATGCTCTTCTGGAATATATTTTACCCTTATATTCAATTTTTAGAAGTCCTCAATGTGCTCCATCATTGAACCCTTTTGTTTGAGATTTATCAATTGGCTAAAAAAAGTGTTTTTTTTGTATCCTCATAATGTGTTATCATTTCTTCCGTAAAAATTGCCCAAGTGAAAATTTGTTTACGAGAGAAAAGCCATTGATACCATACAAACCAATTTGGTTCCAAATATAAAGTTTCAATGTGTACCTTTTGTGCGTTTTGCACATTATGGAGATCGAAATATTGTTCCATTTGTAGTATCCATGTTAGGGGATTCTTGACATCAAACTTCCTCATATCGATCTTTAGAACATGGTGGGTCTTCAATCCAATGTTAGAGTCTATCAAATCATGATTAAAATTTCTTTTGTTCTCATCATGAGTTTCCTTTACTACCCTTTCATCATTAGTAAACATTTCTTGTAGCAACTTTGTCAAATTTGTCTTCAAATCTTCCATTTTGCCTTCCATCTTAGCTTCCACCTCATTCATCTTAACTTCCACACCTTTATTTAAACCGTCCATCTTAGTTTCCACTCCATCCATCTTAGCTTCCACGCCTTTCTTTAAATCATCCATCTTAGCTTCTGCTACTTTTTGTGAGAGTGAAATTTGTTGCACTTAGTCTCGTAATTTTGATATATCATGTTGTATTTCTTCCTCTTCTTCATGAGTCATGCTAGAGCTTTCAGGTTGATTACTAGGTGTTTCCATTTTCTTTCTTTGGGGCATAAATTTATGATAATTATGCTTCACTATGCCCTTTGAATTCCTTCAAATTAACTTTTCAAACCAAACTTATGCAAAATTTAAAAAAAACTACACACCTTTTTTCACTTTGTAGGAGCTCGATAGTGAATCTGATGTATCTCTGAAATTTCGAATCTCCAAGATCTAAAATTGTGAAATATAGTATCCCTCTAAGTCCTCTTTCGAACATCACCAACCTGATCGAAATTGGATTCTCCAAGAAAGAGTTATTCCCAATCTCCCAAGATGACCTAGTTATACACTTTTTCTGTAGAGCTAACTTGTACGAAGTTCCACATGTCAGTATCTGAACCTTTGGACCTGAAAACAATGCATATAAAACTATATTCCATCCTCTTTCTGCAACTTCTTACGCAATTTCCATTGGATACTTAGAGAGAAAGTTATGGCGATTTTCCCAAGGTCACCTGTTTGGGATGTAATTCGAGAGTCTGAAAAAACCCTTACTTCCTTAGATTATATCTCCGAAAATATAGTCAGACAAGATTTGAAATTTAGACCCAAGGATCATCAAGATTTCGGTACAAATGAGTTTTTTTTTTAACTTCTAAAATGTCGCAAAAAAATGTTATAGAGAAAATTCCACGATGACCTGTTTGGAGCAGCTAAACCCTAGAATCCAAAGCTCTGATACCAAATGCTATGAACCAGCTCACAAAAATATAGAAAATATAGATCAACGACTTCAAAATCGGCCTCTTCAAGGAGGAAACCTCCTTTACATTACACAAATGAACAATTCTTGGATGATACAGATGACTAAACCTCCTTTCTATGTATAGGAGTCTAAGGGGTCACAATATAATCAAATTCAACATAACAATAATATTATAAGGGCAGAACAATAACAATAGTGGGCTTCTATGGGGCACACTAATAACAATATGGGGACAATAGGGGCACAATAGTAACAATAAGGGCTACAATTACAATAGTAATGGGGGAATCACTATTATTATAGGGACCTAACACAACAAGACTTTGGTGCAGCTTCTAAGTGGATACAACTAGAAGCATCCAAATATCTGGGATGAAAATATGGTTTATATACAACATTCTTACAACAAAGCAGTCCACACTTCTACATGAAATGTTGGGTGTGGAGCATAATTATTTAGAGGTCTTTGTTTCAGCCAGATGTATACCCCTGGAAGTTTGTACACCCCTCCACGCGAGGGGGTGCGGGGGGGGGGCTTGTCCCCCCTGCAGGGGTTCAGGGGGGCTGATCCCCCCCGGCTGGGGGGTCCTGGGGCCAGCGGTCCCCCGGCAGCGGTTTCAGGGGCACCACCCCCAAATCTAAAAACAGATGTAAAAGTATAGTAATTTCTAGTCAATCTGGGTTGTTCATTTGGCGAATGATTTGACGGTAGAACTTATGTTTAGTTTAGGGTTTTTTTCCCTAGAAGGAAACCCCCTCTCTTTGTATGAGGGCATTGTATTGAGGTTGTGTAATAGATGTGTATTCTCCAAGCGAGAAACAGAGAGGTGAGGTTGTGAGAGAAAACAAAGGATATTACAACGAATCTATTGTAGGTTGTGTCTCTTCATTTTGCTAGATAATAGAAAGGAAGGACTGGCTGTTCGGGGTGGACGTAGCCCAAACTGGGTGAACCAGGTATATCTGTGTCTCTCTGGTTTTATGTGTTTTATGTGTTTATATTTATGCAATATTCTATGTGTTCCATTGCTCTGTCATATATAATTTTCTAACAACTGGTGTCAGAGTCGAAGGTCTATTTGGCTAATAAACTCGCAGGAAAGAAGGGTTTCTGGTTCGAGTGGGTAACATGACCTTTGGAAGATTGGGTTGAAGGGGCAACTTCCGGGAAAAGCTAAATGGTACACCAGAGAGAAGGTGGAGGAAAATTTTCCTCACCCCATTTAGTAGAATCTTTTGGGGACCAAAAGCCTCACAAAATGGGGAGGTGTGATCCAGATTGGATCATTATATTGTTTTCCATCCATCTCGATGCATTCAAAGTGGAAAAATTGGATCAATCATCTCATGGGATTGTTTTTACCGAGCCCAGTTTGGTGAAACGGGTTCTGAAACTTTCCAGGAATGTTTTGAGGCATCAAACAACATTTTTGGGGGGTAAAAATTTGTTTCTTTAGAGCCGCACATTTCCATGCTATTCTAGACATAGATATTTTTTGACGTCATAATAAGTGCGCCAATCGAAGTTGGTATGATTATGCCATATAGAAGGTAACTTTCTTGTTTTCACACCTATAGTTCGGGAGGATGTCGCGTCAGCTCCCATTATTCATGGAAAAAGGGCTAGCAATATGTTTTTGATGTGAAACACTCTAGAAGAGTCTGTATTTTAACTCTAGTTAAGATTTTATGTAGTCAAACTTAACCATGAGTAGGCTATCGGGTTGTGTTATAACCGGGCCACTACGAGGAAGAGGCATTCCATTCTTTCGAGAGCATTTTGTTCCGTAGTTGAGAAAAGGTAGCCAGGAGAGATGGGAGGTAGAGCACACAGAGAGGACCTGTGCACTGTAGTAGCACATGGGCAATAGGCATTACTTCTTTGTACTTGCACCCTTACTTTTTAGACAGATAAAGAGAGTGAAGCAGCCTCACCTTCCAACTGGGTTTTCTCACGAAAGAGTTTCCCATAACATATTTTGTGTCTTATGCATGTGTGAGAGATTATTTTTCGTTCTCTATTTTTCTGCATAATTTTCCATTCACGTTTATGCACTAATAATAGTTAAATCTATAGATATTAAAGTTTAATAAAATTGTAATAGTGTGGAATCTTAGATTTTTAATATAATATTATCAGATATGTTGTGACGAACTGTCCATTGGAATATCCATGACATTTTATAGATCAAACTAAAAATGAACTAGAAGCTAAGATAGATGGTTTAGAAGAAAAAATAAAATGAAACATAGAAGGCTTGAACGATGGTTTGAAAGTATACATGGACGTGATGAATGTCAGGTTGGAAGAGTTTACAAAGGTGTTGCTAGAAGGGCTTCCTAGTGGTAACAAGGTAATCCATGAAAATCATGATGAAAACAAAAGGAATATGAATTATGATTTTAGAGACTCCAATGATGGGTTTAAGACCCACCACATTCCAACGATAGATATGAGAAATTTGTATGGAAAGTATTTAGTAACATGGATACTATAGATGGAGCAATTCTTTGATCTACATGATCTATCACACACACAAAAGGTACGCATTGCATCTTTATATTTAGAAAAAAATCTATTTTTGTGGTATCAATGGCTTTATTCTCGTAAATCAATTGTCTCTTGGAAAATGTTTGTGGAAGAATTGGTAGCACATTATGAGGATACAAAGAGAAATATAATCTTTAGCCAATTGATAAATCTCAAACAAAAGGGTTCAACGGTGAAGCACATTAAGGACTTCCAAAGGCAAAGGATATTCCAAAGGAGCATAGGATTAATGTATTCATAAGGACTTTAAAGGATAACATCCAACATGAGGTTTTCCTGTGGGAACCTTATTTGTTAGAGAAGGTGTTCAAGGTGGCAAGAAAATTTGAAAGCAAAATTATGGCAACAAGGAAGTCTACCACTCACAACTATAAATATGGAAGTGTTTCTACTCCTAGCCTCCCACCACCTATGAGGTTGACACCACAATAACTGGAGGAAAAAAGAGCAAAAGGGCTATGTTATAGTTGGGATAGGAAATACACTAAGGGTCATAAGTGTGCTTAGAAGAAATTATTTTACATAGATTGTGAAGAGGAGGAAGAAAATGAACAAGAAACGTCCAAAGAAGATGATATACACCAGGAACCAACCCCAAAGAAAGAATAAAAGAATATGACCATATCTTGTAATAAATTGGTAGGAATTACCACTCCTCAAACTCTCAAGATAGAAGGATATATCAAGGAAAAATAGGTAATAGTGTAGATTGATTCTAGTAGTACCCATAATTTTATTCATTGTAAGGTAGCCAAGGAATTTAATTTTTTTCAATATTCAGCACCAGAATGTCAAGTGATGGTTGCAAATGGAGGAACTATAAATTTCTCATGGAAGTGCCATAATATCAATATAAACATGCGGGAATATGTATTGAATAGTATAATGCTATCCATTCCAATGGGTGGCGTTGATGGTGTATTAGGAGTACAATGGTTACAATCGTTGCGAACGATAGCTTTTAATTTTCAAGATTTTTTTTTTTAATTTTCCTGGGAAAAAGAGGAAAATGAATTAAAGGGCATATCAGGGAAACCAGGGAAGATAATCAACGCTAATGGCATGAAAAATATTTTGAAGAAAGAACAACAAGGCATAATTGCACAATTATGCTCACTATATGTTCGAACATCAAAATAATTTGTTTCTCCATATCTCCAAAGAATCTTGGACAATCATTCCAAGGTATTTGGGACTCCCAAAGGCCTCACACCTATTCATGATCATGATCATGTTATTTGTAACAGCCTTGGTGAAAATTCCATGTAATAAAAGTAATAAAGGAAAAATAATAACCACAGTTGATGGGACACTTATTCCAATCTAAATGTTGGGAAAGACATCCTAGTGTGGGTGTTCATTTGTTTATTGATGGCTAAGGAAAATGGAAAAGGAAATGGTTAAGCCTTTGGAAAGGCAAAATGGAATTATTGGCACATTATTTATGAAAATAATGGAAATTAGGAGAAAAGGGAGGTGAAAGGTCACAACTTTCATTTGAGGAGGAAAATGAAGAAAATAGGGGCCTCATTCATAAAAATGCTTCTGAGGATCAGCTCACAGACTTTTGTCAGTTCAGTTTTCGAGCTCTCTAATTATTCGCTCTTTTTCATACTCTTGGATACTTAGAGTTTTCTTGGAGAAATCTTGGAGGATGTGGCGTACTTGGATTTTTAGAGCAAAAAGGAAAAGGAAGATCAGGAAAGTGCAAGAGGACATCGGGATCAGTAGCTATAGTGGATTTGTCTTGCAGGTACTAAGTTGCATGTATGTTTTCCTCCCTAGTTTTGGCATGCATGGAATATGCATGTGGATTATTGGTTATGATATGCCACTGCCATGGAGTATTTCTTGGATTGATTGCCTAACCTTTCCATTTCTTGGACATCCATGGAGATTGTGGGTTTTTTTTTTGGTTGGTTCTCATGTTTCCTTAGCATGGGTTGAGTTTCTAGTCCTGGAAGCCCTAGTTGGACAAACACTCTAAAATCCCTATAACAATTTGGGATGAGTTACTAGTCCTGGATGCCTTGGTTGGACAAACGCTCTGGAAGCGCTTGGTGGGTTGAGTTACTAGTCTTAGAAGCCCTATTTGGACAAATGCTCTAGAAGCCAGGAATAAGTTGTGGGTTGAATTCCTAGTCCTAGAAGCCTTGGTTGTACAAATGCTCTGGGGCCCTACAAGACTTGAATAGAGACCAATATGATGACGGTTTTGTGATGTCCGATCGTGAGGTGGAATCACTGTTTTGATGGGTTGAGGTTGATGGCCTCTAGAAGACCTGGATGGTTTTGGATTGATGTGTTCTATGAGATCCCACATTCATGCTTGGGATATGGCACACAGGTGAATGTTTGAAGAGAGATTTGGCAGTCGTGTGAAACATGGAAGTCCCATCCCGAGTTTGGATTTTGCATCATCAATATGAGGTTATTTCTCATTGTATTTCTATGAGTATTATATTGGTTTATATGTGGATCATATGGTTGTGATTTCACTCGTATTTATGTTGCTATTGTGTTGGTTATGTATATGTTTTATGATAGTATCTATGTATGGATCTCATCATGTTATTACTTGTAGATGAATGAACAATGTATCTATGACCTAAAAGATGAAATTGTAGCTAATGTGTTGAGGCATCAATGCCTCTTAGCGATTCTCAGCTAAGTATGAGACCCCTATGCTCAGATCTTTTATTTACACCCGTAGATTACACATTCATGATATGTGTAATGAAATTCCTGTCATGGCTAGTAGGGGTCCAGTCAAGGTCTTATTCAAGTAATTGCATTTGTATTGTCATTTCCTTATTATATTACTGTTATGAAGGTGTCATTTTATTGGAAGTGACCTATGCTCTAGGACTAAAAAAGTGGTTCAAATCCTTGGGACATTGGCACAGAACAGAGAAATATAGTCCCTAGACGTTCACATGCCTTCTCATGAGAGCATCCAGAGCCTCTTAGACGCTGGCAGGCCTATGGCATGGGAGCGTCCAGGGGTCAAGTGGTCCAAAATTTCAGTGGAACCCAGGGGATGGTGGCAGAAAGGTTAGTTGGTCCTAGAGGATCCTAATGTTGATGTTGAAGGTCGGTATGGTGTGTTTCCATTGGTTCCACTTCCTTAACAGGATTTAGTAGGTCGAATCATATCATAGTGGCCTCTCGCCGCATGTCTACCCCGGCTGACCAGTTGCTTAGGTAGATGTGGGAGGAGGTTGTTACAGAGTGGTATCAAAGCATGGTTCATCCCTCAGACTGGATCGGGTGGGTGTGTTGTTCATTCATTCATGTCAGTTACATGTGTGTCTATTATGCTTGTATTCCATGTGCTTTTTGCATTTGCGTGGCGTTGATCATGGTTGTAGTGATGTCGCCATGTGGAAGTCGATGTTGTTATTGTGGAGTGCATCGTCATGACTGCATGACTGGTTACATGTTGTTATATGTCGCTTAAATGTATCATTTCTGTATTCTTGGTTGCATTTTTGTATGCTTGGTTGCATTCTTGCATGCTTGGTTACATGTATCATTCTTGTAAGCTTGTTTTCAAGTATTGTTTGTTTATGCTTGATTATATGCATTTATGCATGATTGTGGTTGATTACACATTGCTTATGCATGTTAATGTTTGCATATGGTCAAGTGTACAGTGTTGTAATGGAGGTTGTCATGCATGAGGTCATGGTATGAGTTGTCAATAAGGTCATGCATTAATGACTGGACACTAGCTAGAATGATGGTTGCATGGTTATATACTTATGTGCTATGTTCTATATGTTGTCATAGTTATGTTATACATGTATCATGCTAATTTGTTGATCTTGCAAACATGGTATCCTCCCCGAGCTATACTAAGGTACATTAGTTTTTTGTGGTTTGGTGTAGCTAACATGATATACATTGTAGGAAGAAATATTAAAGATGGCTATCAAGATGGTAGACTACAAAGAATATCCCTATGAATCTAATGAGCAGTATGGTGTTGGGAATTATTAATGTCTGAAGGGAGAGTGTAAGCAACCAGGTAGACTGCTACAACTTATTGCAATTCCGGAGTGGAAATGGGAGGTCGTTTCCATGGCCTTCATCACTGGCTTGTCGAGGACAGTGAGAAAACATGATTCCATCATGGTTTTCGTGGACAGGTTGACAAAGGTTGTGCACTTCATTCCAATGATGTCCACATTATCCATTATGGATGTAACATAGGTATTCTTTAGAGATGTGTTCAGATTGCATGGTGCTCTGAAGAAGATCGTGTCAGACAGGGATGCAAAGTTCACTTACAAGTTTTGGAAGGAGTTGTTTGCAGGTTTTGACACGGAGTTGGAATTTAGTATAGCTTATCTTCTACAAAAAAATGGACAGACAAAGAGGGTCAATAGGATATTGGAGGACACGTTGAGGATGTATGTGATGCATCACCAGCGAAGTGGGAAGAGTTTCTTCCATTGGTAGAGTTCACTTATAATAACGTGTATCAAGAATATTTGAAGATGAGTCTGTTTGAGGCATTGTATGGGCGATTTGAAATACCCACATTAGTTGGAGGGATCCAATTAACATTTTGTTGATTGGACCAGACATATTGGTAGACATAGAAGAGGAAATGCAAGTAATCAAGAAAACTCTAAAGGCAGCACAGGATATGAAGAAGAGTTGTGCAGATTGGAATAGGTTGTTCATGGAGTTCTAGGTTGGGGAACAAGTGTAATTGCGCATCAAGCCAAAGAGCAGCTCCTTACGGATTGGATCATTGCCAAGCCGACACCATGGTTTTGTGGACCCTTCAGTATTATTGAGAGAATTGGGCTAGTAGCCTATCGACTTGCACTACCTTCGACAGTGAAAGTCCATGATGTTTGCCATGTTTCGTTGCTTAAGAACCATGTTAAATATGTTGATCATGTGATTGACTGGTTTGTATTGCAGGTGGAACCAGATGGAGAATTCCAGTCGAAGCCCCAGTTTATATTGGATAAAAAGGTGTTCATACTCCAGAACCAAGAAATCGAGCAAGTTAAGGTGCAATGAAAAAACTTTGGGCCTGATGAAGCTGCATGGGAGATGGCGGATCAGATGTGAGCTATGTAATCTTCCCTGTTTTCCAGTTGAGGCAGAGAAGTTTTGGTATGGTGTTTGGTATATGTCTTAGTATATGTTTTGGTATATGTTTTGGTGATGTTTGGTATACGTACATATGTATATGGATGTAAATATCGTCATGAGCTATGTTATAAAGCTCCAATAAGCAGTATGGGTGTCATGCCATTATGATGTTATGTTTTTATGTTTTCATGTTAAGTCTTCTTCTCAGTAGTTCGATCATTGTAAATACTGCAATAAGCTAAGTTATAAAGCTCCATCGGCAATACATTTTTCTTACAACAGTTTTGTGATTATAGGTGTTGTTGAACACCGAGAACAGTGTTCCCCAAGGGGGAGGGTTCTGTAACAACCCTGATGAACATTCCATGGCATAAAAGTAATAAAGGAAAAATAATAACCATGGTTGATGGGATACTTATTCCAAGCTGAATGTTGGGCCAGACATCCTAGTGTGGGTGTTCATTTGGTTATTAATGGCTAAGGAAATTGGCAATGGAAATGGCTAAGGATTTGGAAAGGAAGAATGGCATTTTTGGCACATCTATTTATGAAAATAATGGAAATTAGGAGAAAAGAGAGGTGAAAGGTCATAGGTTTCATGTGACGAGGAAAATAATGGAAAATGAAGAAAATAGAGTCCTCATTCATAAAAAAATCTTCTGAGGATCAGCTCACTGACTTTTGTCAGTTTAGTTTTGGAGCTCTCTCATTATTATCTCTCTCTCATACTCTTGTATACTTAGAGTTTTCTTGGAGCACTCTCGGAGGGTGTGGCATACTTGGATTTTTGGAGCAAGAAGGCAAAGGAAGAGTAGGAAAGTGGAAGAGGACATTGGGATCAGCAACTACAATGGATTTGGCTTGTAGGTACCAATTTGCATGTATGTTTTCCTCACTATATTTGGCATGCATGGAATATGCATGTGGATTATTGGTCATGATCTGTCACTGGCATGGAGGATTTCCTTAATTGACTTTGGATTGCCTAGCCTTTCTATTTCCTAGATAGCCATGGAGATTGTAGGTTTATTTCCTTGTTTTGTTTTGGTCGGTTCTCATGTTTCCTTATCTTGGGTTGAGTTACTAGTCCTAAAAGCCCTAGTTGGACAAACGCTCTGGAAGCCCTGTAATAGCTTGGGTTGAGTTATTAGTCCTAGAAGCCTTGGTTGGACAAATGCTCTAGAAGCCCTTGGTGGGTTGAGTTACTAGTCCTGGAAGCCCTTGGTGGGTTGAGTTACTAGTCTTGGAAGCCCTAGTTCGACAAACACTCTAGAAGCCGAAACAGGTTGTGGGTTGAGTTACTAGTCCTGGAAGCCTTGGTTGTACAAATGCTCTGGAGCCCTACAAGGCTTCAATAGAAACCAATCTGATGATGGTTTTGTGATGTCTAACCATGAGGTGGAATTATTGTTTTGATGGGTTGAGATGGATGGCATCTAGAAGCCCTGGATGGTTTTGGATTGATGTGTTCTATGAGATCCCACATTCATGCTTGCAATATGGCATGAGGGTGAATGTCTGAAGAGAGATTTGGCTCAGCTATTCTATGGTTGAGTGGAACGTGGAAGTCCCATCCTGGGTTTGGATTTTGCATCATCAATATAAGGTTATTTATCCTTTTATTTCTATGAGTATTATATTGGTTTATATGTGGATCATATGGTTTTGATTTCACAGGTATTTCTTATTCTATTATGTTGGTTATGTATATGTTTTATGAGAGTAGCGATGTATGGCTCTCATCATGTTTTTACTTGTAAATGAATGAACAATGTATCTATGACCTAATGGATGAAATGGAAACTAATGTGTTGAGGTATCAATGCCTCTTAGCGATTCTCATCTAAATATGAGACCCCTATGCTAAAATATATTATTTAGACCTATAGATTACATATTCATGATATGTTTGAAGAAATGTTCGTCATGGCTAGTAGGGGTCCATTCAAGGTGTTATTCAAGGAATATCATTTGTATTGTCATTTCCTTGTTATATTACTATTTTGAAGGTGTCATTCTATTTTGGGCAGTGACCTGGGCTCCAGGCCTAAAAAGTGGCTCAAATCTCAGGGAAGTTAGCACAGCACTGAGAAAAATAGTCCCTAGATGCTAGCATGCCCTGTCATGAGAGTGTTTAGAGCCTCTTGGACGCTAGCAGGCCTATAATGTGGGAGTGTTTGAGGGTCAAGTGGTCCAAAATGTCAGTGAGACCTAGGGGTTGAATGGAATAAAGGTTGGGTTGGTCCATGAGGGTCCTAATGTTGATGTTGAAGGTATATATGGTTTTTTTTCCATCGGTTCCACTTTGTTAACGTGGTTTAGGAGGTCGAATCATATCATAGTGGCATCTCGTCGCATGTTTACCCTAGTTGGTTGGTTGCTTAGGTAGATGTGGGAGGGTGTTACAGGGTGGTATCAGAAAATGGTTCACCACTCAAAGTAGATAGGTTGGGTGTGTTGTTTATGCATTCATGTCAGCTGCATGTGTGTCTCTTATGCTTGTATTTTATGTGCTTGTTACATTTGCATGGTGTTCATCTTGGTTGTAGTGTTGTCACCATGTGGAAGTTGATGTTGTTATTGTGAGTGCATCGTCATGAGTGTATGATTGGTTACATGTTTTTATATGTCACTTACATGTATCATTTTTGTATGCTTGGTTGCATTCTTTTATGATTGGTTACATGTATCGTTATTGTAAGATTGGTTTCAAGAATTGTTCATTTATGCTTGATTATATGTGTTTATGTGTGAGTGTGTTTGATCACACATTACTTATGAATGTTAATGTTTGCATATGGTCAAGTGTACAGTGGTGTAATGGTGGTTATCATGCATGAGGTTGTGGTATGCATTGTAGATAAAGTCATGCATTGATGATTGGAACCTAGCTAGAATGATGGTTGCATGGTTATATGCTTATGTGCTATGTTGTATATGTTGTCATAATTATGTTAAACATGTATCACACTGATTTTTTGATCTTGTAGAAAAGGTATCCTCCCCGAGCTATACTAAGGTACATTGGTTTATTGTGATTTGGTGTAGCTTACATGATATACCTTGCAAGAATAAATATCAAAGATGGCTAGCAAGATAGTAGACTATAAAGACTCTCCCTATGAATCAAATGAGCAGTATAGTGTTGGGAATTCTTCCTTTTTGGTAGATACACTGAGAAGCTTAAAGGAAGAAATAAGGAGTTGTAAGGCAGATAATGACAGAATCATACAGGCACATGAGAAGCTAGAAGAGGTAAATGCAGTGATACTTCAAAGTTTGTTGGATTTGCAGTGATAGGAACCACTTTGGATCAGCCATGATCAGGAGGAAAAAGCCAATGGGGCATATGGTAGTAGGTCGCATGGTGATCACAAGTCAGATAGAGATGACATGGTGAGGGATGGCAGATGGACACTCCGGATGGGAGAGGTGATAGACACATGTACTATTCTAGTTCTATTTCAGATGGGCATTATGATCATCATCGTTATCCTCCTTATAGCAAGAGTGATAGGGGATACTTTCCATATGAGTTCAAGAAATAAAATGCACCTAAATTTGATGGAGAGGTGAATAATTTTCAGGATGCAGAGGCATGGTTTCCTAGCATGAGGACATTCTTAAGGCTGCATGAATATTTAGAGAACATGAAAGTGAGATTAGCTATATTTAGTCTCATAAGTAAAGCAGACATTTGGTGGGAAGATGTGAAGAATATCATAGGTATACATGAGGAAGACTTGACTTGGAGTGATTTTGAGAGGTTATTCAAGAAGAAGTATGCATCGAAGAGATACTTTGATTACATGGCAAAAGAATTCTATGAGATAAATATGGGATATATGACAGATGATGAGTACACTAGAAAATTCTTAGAGTTATTGAGGTGTGTGACTTATCTCAAGGAGGAGAAGGAAAAGATTCAGAGAATCACTAGTGGGTTACCAATGAAATTCAAAGATAGGATTGAGTTGATGAGCCTAGATCATTAGAGGAGGCCATCCGAAAGCTAAAGCATTTCTATGAACAATGGAAGCGCAGATCCCAGACTAAACTAGACTGGGAAGGTAATGCAAAGAATAAAGGAAAATGGGACAAGACATGAGAAAGACCTTAGGGCACATGTAATAAAGAGAGTGTAACACCATCAAAGAAGTTCAATGCATCTGACAGAGGACAAGGATTTCGATCAGAGGAATAGAATAAGGATGCAAGCTGGAAGCCTATAGAGTCTTGGACTTGTGGAAACGATAATCGCAGGAGAGATTGTCTGCAGAATCATCGTGGTTGGCCTCAGATATATAGAGCACAAGACGCACATACTTTTGGGGATATTGGTTAGAGCATTCCTCGTATTTATGCAGCATTGGATAACAAACATGTAGACCATTAGGCATCTAACATTGAGATGGACGGTAAGCTTTGTGATCAAGTTATTTCTATTTTGATTGACCCTATATCTAATTATAGCTATGTTAGTCCTGACTTGGTGCATAAGTTTGCCTTGAGTAAGGATTTGCATGCAGAATCTTGGTTAGTGCAATTGGCTATAGGTACAAACAAGTGAGTTCACCAGTGGGTAAGAGCTTGTGCATTTGATTTGAATGGTATGCCTACTGTAACACATTTGAATTTATTATCGTTGGGATCCTACAGTATGTTGTTGGGCATGGATTGGTTGTACCTTCTTAGAACCAAGGTGGATTGTTATGACAAATGCATTGAGTGTGTTGATGACAATGGAGAACCCAGAGTCTTATAGGGAAAGAAGAAAGTCACATCAGTTAGGATGGTAACAACTATGCAAGCCAAGTGCAGTCGCAGGAAAGGGTGTGTGCTACTTGAAGTACACATTTCTAGTGACAAAGGTAAGGAAGTTAAGTATACAGATTGTTTGAGCAGGTACCCAGTTCTACAACAATTTCAAGATGTATTTCCTAAGGACATTATAAAGTTTCCACCTCACAGGGAAGTAGAATTTTCTCTTAAGTTGGTGACAGGGGTAGCTCCAATATCAAAAACACCTTACGAGATGAGTACACTTGAGTTGGTAGAGTTGAAGCTACAATTGAAGGAATTGTTGGAGAGGGGATACATTAGGCCAAGTGTATCACCATGGGGCGCACCATCTTTGTTTGTAAAGAAGAAACACGGTACTCTCATATTATGCATTGACTACGGGTAGTGGAACAAAGTGACCATCAAGAACTGGTATTTGTTGTCGAGGATTGATGACTTGTTCTATCAATTGAAAGGAGAAGTAGTGTTCTTGAAGATTGATTTAAGATATAGATATCATTAGGTATGCATCAAAGAGGAGGAAATTTACAAGACAACCTTCTGGACCAGGTTTGGGCATTATGATTTTGTTGTAGTTCCATTCGGTTTGACTAATGCTCCAGCTACACTTATGTGCCTTATGAATAGTGTGTTGCGTCCGTACATGGATGATTTTGTTATTGTATTAATTGATGACATATTGGTATATTCTAAAAATGAGGAAGAGAATGCGAAGCATTTAGCAGCAGTGTTGAGGTTGTTGAGAGAACATCAGTTGTATGCTAAGCTCAACAAGTGTAATCTCTTTCAGACTGAGGTACATTACTTGGGGATGTTGTCTCCAAGGAACACATTGCAGTAGATCCATAAAAGATAAGGGACATCATAGAGTGGGTAGCTCATAAAAAGGAAGATGAGGTGAGATATTGTATGGGATTGGTGGGTTATTACAGGAGGTTCATCAAGAACTTCTCACATATCACTTATCCTATAACATCATTGCAGAGAAAAGGTAAGAAGTTTGAATGGACAAAGGAGTCTGAGGCCAGTTTTGAGCAGCTTAAGAAGTTGTTGACACATACACCAGTGTTAAAGATTGCAGATCCGAAAAAAGAGTTTGTAGTATGTACAAATTCTTGCAAGAAGGGACTGGGTGGAGTCCTTATGCAGGATGGATATGTGGTATGCTACGATTCACTAAAATGGAATAAGCACGAGCAGAAATACCCCACACATGATCTTGAGTTGGCAGCGATCATACATCCATTGAAGATGATGAGACACTATCTTTTGGGCAATAGGTTTGTGTTGATGAGTGATCACAGTGATTTGCGGTAACTATTTGACCAACCGAATCTGAATGAAAAGTGGGCTCAGTGGTTGGCCATGATCAGTGAGTACGATTTCGAGATCAGACATATCAAAAGTAAAGAGAACAAGGTGGTAGATGCTCTTAGCTGGAGGGTATGGGTAAATCACTTAGCAGTTGTGAGCTCTTATGGGACAGACTTATAGGATAGAATTTTTCAGGTTGGTCCGTAGGATGTCAGGTATATGGATATTGTGCATAGGTTGCAGTGGAGTTCGAATAGTAGTACATGTACATGTATAGGTACAAGTACAGGTGGTAGTACAGGTACAGGTGGTGGTATAGGTATAGGTACATGTGGTTGTACAGGTACAGGTGCAATTTCACAGGATGTGGACTATTACCTTACAACAGATGGATTGGTTAGATTCAGAGACAAGATATATGTACCAGATAGTAGTGAGCTCAAGAAAGTGATCTTAAGAGAGTTTCATGTGAAACCATATTTAGGTCACCCACGTTATCCGAAGACATTGACCACAGTGAAGATATTTTATTATTGACTGAATATGAATGTAACAACCCTAGTGAAAATTTCATGTAATAAATGTTAATAAACTAAAAATAAGACCACGGGTAAGGGACACGTATTCCAAGTTGAATGTTGGGAAAATATATCCTAGTGAGCATCACTGGATGTTTGTTTTGGCTAAGGAAAATTGAAAAAGGCTAAGGCAAAAGCATTAAAAGGAAAAAATGCATTTTTGGCACATTTATTTATGAAAATAAAGGAAATCAAGAGAAAAGTAAGGTGAAAGGTCGCAGGTTGCATGTGAGGATGAAATTGAAGGAAAATAATGGAAAATGAAGAAATTAGAGGCCTCATTAATAAAAAGGCTTTTGGGGATCAGTTGGAAAACTCTTAGTCAGTGTTAAGCTCTTGGTCAGTTCAAGTTTGGAGCTCTCTCATTATTCTCTCTCTCTCACACTCTTGGTCACTTAGAGTTTTCTTGGAGTGCTCTAGCTTTGGATCAAGGAAGTAAAACCAAGGATCAAGGAAAAAGAGCATGATCAAGCAGCTTCAGCAGGAATACTTGCAGGTAACCTTTTGCATGTTTGATCGGGGCACCATTTTTGGTGTGATCATGATTTGATGAGGGTGGAGGTTTTTTAACCTATGGGTTCCCTTTGTTGGTTTTGGATTGGTTGTTCTATGAGATCTGACATTCATGCTTGGAATATGGCATGGGGGTGACTAGTTGAAAGAGAGATTTGGTTCAACGATTTCCATGGTTGGGTGGTACGTGGAAGTCCCAAACCTAGTCGGATTTTATTATGATTAATAAAATCTATGTTCTCTTAATTTTGCACGTGTTTATATGTGGATTTAATGGTTGTCATATCTTTGATATTTATATGGTTTTATGTTAGTTATAAGCATGGTTATATGATTGGTTTGTGTCATGGTTATTTCATGTATTTACTTATAATTATTAAAAGGATGGATGCAAGATCTAATTGATATTATGATAGTTCAATGGAGAAGGTGGTGATCCTTCTGGTTATGTTTCCTAGGTTCTTTCAGTGATTCATGTTTTGTCTTGTATCCTAGACCTTTAGGTTCCATTGATGCCAAATGTTTGACAAAATGACAGCGTCGGTTGGGGATGCTCAGGCCTATTCCTGAGGTTTATTTTTGATTTGTTACATTTCCATCATGCCTTTGATGGATTATGAAGGTTATAACAAGTTCTGGGTAGAGGCCAATATTTTGGGCTAGAAAAGTGGCTCAAATCCTAGGGATCTTGGCACAATTATACTGAAAAAGAGTCCAGGGATGTTGGAACATAGGCTTGTGAGAGCAGCCTTGGCTTATGGACGTTGTCTTGCCTATAGCATGAGAGCGACCAAGAGTTAAAAGGCTTAAATCATCAGTTGGACTTAGGGACAACATTTCTGAGTGGTTGACATGTCTCCTAAGAGTGTTGTTGCTAATGTGGATGGGTTTGTTTGATATGTTCCATCAGTTCCATTTCCTTAAGGTCACCAAGGAAGTTGAATCCCTTATAGTGACCTCTCTTATTGCATGTTTAACTCGGTTGGTCAGTTTCTTGGGTAGACCTTGGAGGAGGGGGTGTTACATTGAAAAAGGATGTAGAAGAGTTTGTGGCTAGGTGTTTTGATTGTCAACTTGTGAAGACAGAGTGTAAGCATCTAGGTGGACTACTACAGCTGATTGTGATTCCATAGTGGAAATGGGAGGTCATTTCCATGGACTTCATCATAGGGTTGCCTAGGACAGTGAGACAACATGATTCCACTATGGTTATTGTGGATAGGTCGAAAAAGGTTGAAAACTTCATTCCAGTGAAGTCTACATTCTCAGCTAGCGATGTAGCACATGTATTCATTAGAGATGTGGTCAGATTGCATGGTGTTTCGAAGAAGATCGTGTCAGACAAGGATGAAAAATTAACTTCCAAGTTTTGGAAGGAGTTGTTTGCAAGCTTGGGCATAGAGTTGGCCTTCAGTACAGCTTATCATCCGCAAATAGATGGACAGACAAAGAGGGTCAACAAGATATCAACAGTGAAAGTGGGAAGAGTATCTTCCATTGGTAGAGTTAACTTACAACAATGGGTATCAAGAATTATTGTAGATGAGTTTGTTTGAGGCATTGTATGGGAAGAGTTGCAATATTCCCATCAATTGGAGTGATCTAGCTAACAGGGTGTTGATTGGACCCGACATGTTGGTGGATATGGAATAAGAAATGTAGGTAATCAAGAAGAATCTGAAAACAACACAGGATAGGTAGAATATCTATGCAGATCAGAACATGTTGTTCAAAGAGTTCTAGGTTGGGGAACATGTGTACTTGTGCATCAAACCAAAGAAGAGATCATTGCAGATTGAGTCATGTGGCAAGTTGGCACCACGGTTTTGTGGACCCTTCAATATTTTTGAGAGGATTGGGCCAGTAGCCTATCGATTTGCATTGCCTCCAACAGTGAAAGTCCATGATGTTTTCCATGTCTCATCACTTAAGAAGTATGTTAAAGATGTTGATAATGTGATTTCCTGGTATGTATTGCAGGTGGAACCAGATGGAGAATTCCAGTCGAAGCCTTGGTGTATATTGCAAAAAAAGGTGTCCATGCTCTGGAACTAAGCAATCAAGAAAGTTAAGGTGCAATGGGAGCACTTTGGGCCCGATGAAGCTACAAGGGAGATGGAAGATCATATGTGGGCTATGTATCCTTGTTTTCCGGTTGAGGCAAAGTAGTTTTGGTATGGT
Source organism: Pinus taeda (assembly GCA_000404065.3). Classification (NCBI taxonomy): domain Eukaryota; kingdom Viridiplantae; phylum Streptophyta; class Pinopsida; order Pinales; family Pinaceae; genus Pinus; species Pinus taeda. Next base: position 37,022 of record APFE030683394.1, on the reverse strand, counting down.
GTTTCATATATGTCTTGGTATAAATTTTGGTATATGTTTTGGTGAAGCTTGGTATATATATATATATATT
>APFE030683394.1:1352-36854 GCA_000404065.3 Pinus taeda | reverse complement strand
GGTATATATATATATATATTTATATATATATATATAGATGGATGTAAATACCGTATAAGCTATGTTATAAAGCTCCAATAAGTAATATGGTTTTCATGTCATTATGATGTTATGTTTTTTATGTTTTCATGCTGGTTTGCTTCTCAACAGGTTGATCATTGTAAATATTGCAACGAGCTAAGTTATAAAGCTCCATCGGTAGTATGTTTTGCTTACAAAAGTCTTTTGGTTATAGGTGTTGTTGAACGCCGAGGATGGTGTTCCCCAAAGTGGGAGAGTTCTGTAACATCCCTGGTGAAAATTCCATGTAATAAAAGTAATAAAGGCAAAATAATAATCATGGTTGATGGGACACTTATTCCAAGTTGAATGTTTGGCAAGACATCGTAGTGTGGGTGTTCATTTGGTTATTAATGGCTAAGGAAATTGACAAAGGAAATGGCTAAGGCTTTGGAAAGGAAAAATGGCATTTTTGGCACATTTATTTATGAAATTAATGGAAATTAGGAGAAAAGGGAGGTGAAAGGTCATAGGTTGCATGTGAAGAAGAAAATGAAGGAAAATAATGGAAAATGAAGAAAATAGGGACCTCATTCATTGGACACCTAATCCATTAAGGTTTATGGTATGGAAGTTGAACAGTCAGAGGAAGTCCAAGAGACCTTGGAAGATGAATCCAAGAGTCACAAGGGTGTACTATAAATGTATATTATGTGAATAAGAGATGTATCGAATGATTATCTTTCATATATTTTGTTCACATTCCATGTATGTTTGACATGGTATCAGAGCACAAGTCCCAGGATTGGCTTGTGCTCTGATACCATGTCAAACATACATGGAATGTAAACAACATATATTGAAGATAAGCATTCGATACATCGCTTATTCACATGATATACATTTATTGTATACTCTTGTGACTCTTGGATTCATCTTCCAAGGTATCTTTGACTTCCTTTGGTTGTTTGACTTCTACACCGTAACCGTTAGCGGATTAGGTGTCCAACATTTCCCCCTTAATCTAAAGGGGTAGGTGTGAGTCAAAGACGAAAGTTGTAATATAAAATCTGTAAAAAATATGGATGGAAGCACTAGGTTGAATGTGCTCTCTGAAATGTTGGTATGAGGGGGTGGTTTAAGGATTACCACCAACACTGGAATGCTTAGTGCAGTTCCCAAAACTCTTCCAAGTCTGGCAAGAAGCTGAAATATTCTACTAGAGGAAGTGCCCCTAATTCTTTGAAGAGGGAGACCTTCAATTTAGAAAAGGGAGGTCTACAACCTACAGTTTTTTAAGGATGACCACCAACTCGTGAATGCTTAATTCAATTCTTGGAACTCTTCCAGATTAGTAAGAAGTTGAAGTTTTCTGATAGAGGAAGTGTCCCCAATTCTTTAAAGAGGAAGAAGCTCAACTTGAAAAGGGAGGTATCAACCCCACATAGATGATTTAAGGTTGACCACCAACCGATGGCATGTTCAGGGACATCTATGTCTCTAGCTACAACTCTGAATTTGTTATGGTAGGTTGTAGCTTAGGCTCGCCTAATGTGGCTTTGAATCTTGTATATGACCATCATTTCCTCCCCTATTAGATACAAGATGAGAAGATGGCGAAAACTCAACTACAATACTATTCAATACTCTAGAACAAGTTTTGGCATATGACTGAAATATCTTCTTGATTGTTGAGGCCCATTGCCAAGAAGCAATCCATCTAAGGTGAATCTTTGTTCTTATGGGAGGCTTGTTTATGAAGCATCTGTTTGAAGAGCGAGTGGTCTTATGACAGTGCTCACATGGATGAAGATCAAAACAATGATCTTTCATATGGCCAACTCAGTCACAATGTTGGCATTTAACAATTTGTTGTTGTAGAGGAGGAGGAATAGGTGAAGATGAACCGTCCTAAAGAAATCCATCACTTTGAAATCGGATTGGCTTGGAATAGTCTGGAATATGAAAGTACACATCCTTGTCATATCATCATTCATAAAAAGGCTTTTGAGGATCAGTTCACAGACTTTTGTCAATTCAGTTTTGGATCTCTCTCAATATTCTCTCTCTCATACTCTTGGATACTTAGAGTTTTCTTGGAGCACTCTTGGAGGGTGTGTCATACATGGATTTTTGGAGCAAGAATGAAAATGAAGAGAAGAAAAGCACAAGAGTACATCGGGATTAGCAGCTATAATGGATTTGGCTTGGAGGTACCGAGTTGCATGTATGTTTTCCTCACTAGTTTTGGCATGAATGGCATATGTATGTGGATTATTCGTCATGATCTGTCATTAGCATGGAGGATTTCCTAGGTTGACAATGCATTGCCTAGCCTTACCATTTCTTGGATAGCCATTGATATTGTGGGTTTATTTCCTTGTTTTTGTTTGGTTGGTTCTCATGTTTCCTTAGCTTGGGTTGAGTTACTAGTCCTGGAAGCCCTGGTTGGAAAAATTCTTTATAAGCCCTGTAACAGCTTGGGATGAGTTACTAGTCCTAGAAGCCTTGCTTGGAAAAATGCTCTGGAATACCTTGGTGGGTTGAGTTACTAGTATTTGAAGACCTAGTTGGACAAACGCTCTAGAAGCTAGGAATACGTTGTGGGTTGAGTTACTAGTCCTGGAAGCCTTGGTTGTACAAATTCTTTGGAGCCCTAGAAGGATTTGATAGAGACCAATCTGATGATGTTTTTGTGATGTCCGACCATGAGGTCGAATCACTATTTTGATGGGTTTAGGTGGATGGCCTCTCGAAGCCCTGGATGGTTTTGTATTGATGTGTTCTATGATATCCAATATTCATGCTTGGAATATGGCATGGGGTTGAATGACTGCAGAGAGATTTGGCTCAACCATTGTACAGTCGGGTGGAACATGGAAGTCCCATCCCATTTTGGATTTTGCATCATTAATATGAAGTTATTTATACTTGTATTTCTATGAGTATTATATTGGTTTATATGTGGATCGTATGGCTGTGATTTCATTGGTATTTTTGTTTCTATTATGTCAGTTATGTATATGTTTTATGACAGTAGCTATGTGTGGATCTCATCATGTTTTTAATTTTAAATGAACGAAAAATGTATCTATGACCTAATGGATGAAATGACAGCTAATGTGTTGAGGCATCAATGCCTCTTAGCTATTCTTAGCTAAGTATGAGAACCCTATACTCGGATTTGTTATTTGCACCTGTAGATTACATATTTGTGATATGTTTGATGAAATTTATGTCATGGCAAGTAAGGGTCCAGTCAAGGTATTATTCAAGTAATTGCATTTGTACTGTCATTTATGTGTCATCTTACTATTATGAAGGTGTCATTCTATTCTAAGCAATGACCTGGGATCTAGGCCTAAAAAAGTGGATCAAATCCTAGGGACATTTGCACAACACTAAGAAAAATAGTTCTTGGGCATTGACATGCCTTGTCATGAGAGTGTCCAGAGCCTCCTGAACGCTGGCAGGCTTATAGCATGGGAGTGTCTAGGGTTCAAGTGGTCCAAAATGTTAGTGATACCCACGTGCTGGTTGGCATAAAGGTTGGGTTGGTCCCTGAGGGTCCTAATGTTGATGTTGAAGGTCTGTATGGTGTGTTTCCATCGGTTCCACTTCCTTAACACGATTTAGGAGGTCGAATCATATCTAGTGTCCTCTCATCGCATGCTTACTCCGATTGGCAGGTTGCTTGAGTAGATGTCGGAGGAGAGTGTTAAAGAGTGGTATCAAAGCATGGTTCACCCCTTGGACTAGATGGGATGGGTGTGTTGTTCATGCATTCATGTCGATTGCATTTGTGTCTCTTATACTTGTATTCCATGTGCAAGTTGCATTTGCATGGTGTTGATTATGGTTGCAGTGATGTTGCCACGTGGAAGTTGATGTTGTTATTGTGGAGTCCATCGTCATGAGTGTATGACTAGTTACATGTTGTTATATGTCACTTACATGTATCATTTTTGTATGCTTGATTGCATTCCTGTAAGCTTGGCTTCGTTCTTGTATGATTGATTACATGTATCATTCTTGCAAGCTTGGTTTCAAGTATTTTTCATTTATGCTTGATTATATGTGTTTATGCGTGAGTGTGGTTGATTACGCATTGTTTATGCATGTTAATGTTTGCATATGGTCAAGTATACAATGGTGTAATGGAGGTTTTCATGCATGAAGTCGTGGTACTCGTTGTTAATAAGGTCATGCATTAATGACTAGACACTAGCTAGAATAATGGTTGCATGGTTATATACTTATGTGCTATGTTATATATGCTATCATAATTATGTTATACATGTATCACACTAATTTGTTGATCTTGTAGACATGGTATCCTCCCCGAGCTATACTAAGGTACGTTAGTTTGTTGTGGTTTGGTGTAGCTGACATGATATACCTTACAGGAAGAAATATCAAAGATGGCTAGCAAGATGGTAGACTACAAAGACTCTCCCTATGAATCAAATTAACAGTATGGTGTTGGCAATTCTTCTGATTTGGCAAATACACTGAGAATCTTAAAGGAAGAAATAAGGAGTTGTAAGGCAGATAATGGCATAATCATACAGGTACATGAGAACCTAACAGAGGTAAATGCAGTGATACTTCATAGTTTGTCGGATTTGTAGCTACAATGACCACTTCGTATCAGCCATGAGCAGGAGAACAAAACAAATGTGGCATATTGCAGTAGGTTGCATGGTGGTCATGGGTTAGATAGAGATGAGAGATGGCAGATTGTTGGTCACTCCAGATAGGAGAGGTGATAGACATAGGTACTATTCTAGTTCTAGTTTAGATAGGCACTATGATCATCACCATTATCATCCTTAGAGGAGGAGTGATAGGGGATACATTCCAGATGAGTTTAAGAAAGCAAATCCACCTAAATTTGATGGAGAGCTGAAGAAATCGCAGGATGCAGATGCATGGTTTCTTGGCATGAGGAAGTTCTTCAAGTTGCATGACTATTCAGAGAACATGAAAGCATAGTAGGTACATTTAGTCTCAAAGGTAAAGCAGACATTTGGTGGGAAGATGTGAAGAATTTCAAAGGTATACCTGACGAAGACTTGATTGAGTGAGTTTGAGTGGCTAATCAAGAATAATTACCTATCAAAGAGATACTTTTATGACAAGGAAAAAGAATTCTATGAGCTAAAGATGGGATCTATGACAGATGATGAATACACTAGCAAGTTCTTGGAGCTACTGAGGTATGTGCCTTACCTCAAGGAGGAGAAAGCCAAGATTCAGAGGTTCATTAGTGGATTATTGATTGCATTCAAAGACAGGATTGAGTTTGATGAGCCTATATCATTGCAGGAGACCATCTGAAATCTGAGGCATTGCTACAAATAATCGAAGACTAAGCCAGACTGGAAAGGTTATGTAAATAACAAAGGAAATTTTGACAAAAAGAGAGCAAGACCTCATGGAACAGGTAATAAAGAGAATGCATCGTGATCAAAGAATTTCAATGCATCTGACAGAGGATAATGATTTCGATTAGAAGAACAGAATAAGGATGCAGGTTGGAAGCCTATAGAGTGTTGGACTTGTGGTAAATATTATCGCAAGAGGGATTGTCCGCAGAATAAGGGTGGTAGGCCTCAGATATATAGTGCACAGGATGCATAGACTATTGGGATGTTGGTCAAAACGTTCCTTGTATTTATGTGGCATTGGCAAATAGTCAATCCATCAGGAATTTGTCATATAGATGGGTGGTAAGCTTTGTGATCAAGTTATTTCTATTTTGATTTACCCTTGATCTAATTATAGCTATGTTATTCCTTACTTTGTGGATAAGTGTGGTTTGAGTAAGGAATTTCATGCAGAATATTGGTTAGTGCAGTTTGTTATAGGTACAAAGAAGCGAGTTGACCATTGGGTAAGAGCTTGTGCATTTTATTTGAATAGTATGCCTACCATAACACATTTGAATGTATTACTGTTAGGATCATACAGTATGTTGTTGGGCATGGATTGGTTGTACCTTCATAGAACCAAGGTGGATTGTTATGAAAAATCCATTGAATGTGTTGATGACAATGGAGAACCCAGAGTATTACAGAGAAAGAAAAAAGCTACATCAATTAGGATGGTAACAATTATGCAGGCAAAGTACGGTTGTAGGAAAGGTTGTATGCTATTCACAATTCACATTTCTAGTGACAAAGGTAAGGAAGTTGAGGATGCAGGTGTTTTGATTAGGTACCCAATTCTACTACAATTTCAAGATGTATTTCTTGAGGACATTACAGAGTTTCCACCTCACAGGGAAGTAGACTCTTCTATTGCATTGGTGTCAAGGGCAACTCCAACATCAAAAGTACCTTATAGGATGAATACACCTGAGTTGGTAGAGTTGAAGCTACAGTTGAAGGAAATGTTGGACAAGAGATAAAGTAGGGCAAGTGTATCACCATGGGGTGCACTAGTTTTGTTTGTAAAAAAAGAAATATAGTACTCTCAAATTATGCATTGACTACAGGTAGTTGAACAAAGTGACCATCAAGAACAGGTATCTATTGCTGATGATTTATGACTTGTTTGATCAGTTGAAGGGAGCAACAGTGTTCTCAAATATTGATTTGAGATCCGGATACATCAGGTACCCATCAAAGAGGAGGGCATTTACAAGACATCCTTCTAGACCAGGTATGGGCATTATGAGTTTGTTGTAGTTATATTTGGTTTGACTAATGCTCCAACTACATTTATGTGCTTGATGAATAGTGTGTTGCGTCCATACTTGGAAAAGTCTGTTATTGTGTTCATTGATGACAATTGGTATATTCTAAAAATGAGGAAGAGCATGTCGAGCATTTAGCAGCAGCGTTAGAGGTTATTGAGAGAGCATCAGTTGTATGTTAAGCTCAGCAAGTTCAGTTTCTTTTAGGTAGAGATACATCACTTGGGGCATGTTGTCTCCAAAGAGGGCATTGCAGTAGATCCAGAAAATATAAGGGCCATCATGGAGTGGGTAGCTCCTAGAAATGTAGATAAGGTGAGATATTTTATGGGATTGGCAGGTTATTATAGGAGTTTCATCAAGAAATTCTCACAAATCGCTTATCCTATTACATCATTGTGTAGAAAATGTAAGAATTTTGAATGGACAGAGTAGTGTGAGGCCAATTTTAAGTAGCTTAAGCAGTTGTTGACACATGCACCAGTGTTAAACATTGTAAATCAAACAAAGAGTTTGTAGTATGCACATATGATTGCAAGAAGGGACTTGGTGGAGACCTTATGTAGGATGGACAATGATCATACATGCATCGAATATGTGGAGGCATTATCTTCCGAGCAAGAGTTTTGTATTGATGACTGATCACAGTGGTTTGCGGTATCTATTTGACAAACCGAATCTGAATGGCAGGAAGGCTCAATGGTTGGCCACAATAAGTGAGTTCGATTTCAAGATCAGATAGATCAATAGTAAAGAGAAGAGGGTGGAAGATGCTCTTAGCAAGTGGTTACAAGTAAATCACTTAGCAACCGTGAGCTCCTATGGGACAGACTTACATGATAGGATTTTGTAGGTTGGTCAATAGGATGTCAGGTATATGGAGATTATGCACAGGTTGCAGTAGAGTTCGGATAGTAGTACAGGTACAACTACAAGTACAGGTCATAGTACAAGTACAAGTATGGGTACAAGTAGTGGTACAAGTACATGTGGTGGTACAGGTACAAGTTCAGGTGCATAGGATGTGGACTATTGCCTTACAACATATGGACTGGTTAGATTTAGAGATAGGATATATGTACTAGATAGAAGTGAGCTCCAAAAGGTGACCTTGAGATAGTTTCATGCAAAACCATATTCGGGTCACCCAGGTTATCAAAAGACATTGACCACAGTGAAGAGATTTTATTATTGGCTGAAGTTAAAGAAGGATGTAGCATACTTTGTGGCTAGGTGTTTTGATTGTCAATGTGTGAAGGTAGAGTGTAAGAATTCAGGTGGACTCCTACAACCGATTGCGATTTCAGAGTGGAAATGGGAGGTCATTTCTATGGATTTCTTCACAAGGTTTTTGAGGATAGTGAGACAACATGATTCCATCATGGTTGTTGTGGACAGGTTGACAAAGGTTGCACACTTCATTCTAGTGAAGTCTACATTCTCAGCTAGCGATGTAGCACAGGTATTCATCAGAGATGTGGTCAGATTGCATGGTGTTCTGAAAAAGATCGTGTTAAATAGGGATGCAAAGTTCACTTCCAAGTTTTGGAAGGAGTTGTTTGTAGGTTTGGGCATAGAGTTGGCCTTCAGTATATCTTATCATTTGCAAACCGATGGACAGAAAGAGAGGGTCAACAAGATATTGGAGGACATGTTGAGGATATATGTGATGCATCAACAGTAAAAGTGGGAAGAGTATCTTCCACTGGTAGAGTTTTTTACAACACTGGGTATCAGGAATCTTTGAACATGAGTCTACTTGAGGCATTGTATGGGTGGAGTTGCAATACTCCCATCAGTTGGAGTGATCCAGTTAATAGGGTGTTGATTGGACTGGACACTTTGGCAGACATGGAACATGAAATGTAGGTAATAAAGAAAAATACAGAGGTAGCACAGGATAGACAGAAGAGCTATGCAGACTAGAACAGGTTATTCAAGGATTTCCAAGTTGGGAAACAAATTTACTTTCGTATCAAATGAAAGAAGAGCTCCTTACAGATTCGATCACGTGCCAAGATAACACAACAATTTTGTGGACCCTTTAGTATTATTGAGAGGATTGGGCCAATAGCCTATCGACTTGCACTGCCCCAGATAGAGAGATTCCATGACATTTTACATGTGTCATTGCTTAAGAAATATGTTAAAGATGTTGATCATGTGATTGATTGGTCTTTATTATAGGTGGAACCATATGGAGAATTCCAGTTGGAGCCTCAATGTATATTGCAGAAAAAGGTGTGCATGCTCTGGAATCGAGCAAGTTAAGGTGCAATGTAATCACTTTAGGCCCGATGAAGCTACATGGAAGATGGCGGATGAGTTGCAGGTTATGTATCCTTCCTTGTTTGTCGGTTGAGGCAAAGAAGTTTTGGTATATGTCTTGGTATATGTTTTTGTGGTGTTTGGTATATGTATATATGTATATGGATGTAAATATTTCCATGAGCTATGTTATAAAGCTCTAATAAGAAGTATGGGTATCATGTATTATGATGTTATACTTGTTATGTTGTCATGTTGCTTTTCTTCCCAGCAAGTTGATCATTATAAATACTGCAACGAGCTAAGTTATAAATCTCCATTGGCAATATGTTTTTCTTACAATAGTCTTGTGGTTATAGGAGTTGTTGAACACTGAGGATGGTGTTCCCCCAAGGGGGAGGGTTTTGTAACAACCCTGATGAAAATTCCATGTAATAAAAGTAATAAAGGAAAAATAATAACCATGGTTGAAGGAACACTTATTCCAAGTTGAATGTTGAGAAAGACATCCAAGTGTGGGTATTCATTTGGTTATTAATGGCCAAGGAAATTGGAAAAGGCAATGGATAAGGCTTTGGAAAGGCAGAATGACATTTTTGACTCATTTATTTATGAAAATAATGGAAATTGGGAGAAAAGGGGGGTGAAAGGTCATAGGTTGCATGTGAGGAGGAAAATGAAGGAAAATAATGAAAAATGAAGAAAATAGAGGCCTCATTCATAAAAAGGCTTCTGAGGATCAACTCACTGACTTTTGTTAGTTTAGTTTTGGAGTTGTCTCATTATTCTCTCTCTCTCATACTCTTGGATACTTAGAGTTTTCTTGGATCACTCTTGGATGGTGTGTCATACTTGGATTTTTTGAGCAAGAAGGTAAAGGAAGAGTAGGAAAGTGCAAGACGACATCGAGATCAGCAGCTACATCAGATTTGGCTTGTAGGTACCGAGTTGCATGTATGTTTTCCTCACTAGTTTTGGCATGCATGGAATATGCATGTGGACTATTGGTCATGATCTGTCACTAGTATGGAGGATTTCCTAAATTGACAGTGGATTGCCTAGCCTTTCCATTTCTTGGATAGTCATGGAGATTGTGGGTTTATTTCCTTGTTTTGTTTTGGTTGGTTCTCATGTTTCCTTAGCATGGGTTGAGTTACTAGTCTTGGAAGCCCTGGTTGGACAAATGCCTTGGAAGCCCTATAACAGCTTGGGTTGAGTTACAAGTCCTTGAAACCTTGGTTGGACAAACGCTCTGGAAGCTCTTGGTGGGTTGAGTTACTAGTCCTAGAAGCCCTAGTTGCACAAATGATCTGGAGCACTAGAAGGATTGTATAGAGACCAATCTGATGATGATTTTGTGATGTCCGACCGTGAGGTGGAATCACTATTTTGATGGGTTGAGGTGGATGGCCTCTAGAAGCCCTGGATGGTTTTGGATTGATGTGTTCTATGAGATCCCACATTCATTCTTGGGATATGGCATGGGGATGAATGGATAAAGAGAGATTTGGCTCAGCCATTCTACCGTTGAGTGGAACGTGGAAGTCCCATCCCAGATTTGGATTTTGCAACATCAATATGAGGTTATTTATCCTTGTATTTCTATGAGTATTATATTGGTTTATATGTGGATCATATGGTTGTGATTTCATTTCCATTTCTCATACTATTATGTTGGTTATGTATGTGTTTTATAATAGTAGCTATGTATGGATCTCATCATGTTTTTACTTGTAAATGAATGAAAAATGTATCTATAACCTAATGGATGAAATGACAGCTAATGTGTTGAGGCATCAATGCCTCTTAGTGATTATCAGCTAAGTATGAGACCCCTATTATCAGATATGTTATTTACACCTGTAGATTACATATTCGTGATATGTTTGATGAAATTTTTTTCATGGCTAGTAGGGGTCAAGTCAAGGTATTTTTCAAGTAATTGCATTTGTATTGTCATTTCCTTGTTATCTTATTGTTCTGAAGGTGTCATTCTATTCTAGGCAGTGACTTGGACTCTAGGCCTAAAAAAGTGGCTCAAATCTCGGGGACGGTGGCACAGCGCTGAGAAAAATAGACCCTAGACATTGGCATGCCTTGTCATGAGAGCGCCCAGAGCCTCCTAGACACTGGAAGGCCTATATAATGGGAAACGTCTGGGGGTCAAGTTGTCCAAAATGTCAATGGGACCTAAGGGTTGGTTGGCATAATGATTGGGTTGGTCCCAGAGGGTCCTAATGTTAATATTGAAGGTATGTATGGTGTGTTTCCCTCGATTCCACTTCCTTAACATGATTTAGGAGGTCGAATTATATCATAGTGGCCTCTCGTCACATGTTTACCCTAGTTGGCCAATTGCTTGGGTAGATGTGGGAGGAGGGTGTTACATTATTCACTTAATTCCAAGAAGTGTTCTCCCAAACATCAGACTTTACAGATATCTCTATGCCCAAAAGAGTGAAATTGAACGTATGGTTGCAAAAATTCTAGAGGTAGGTATGATTCAACCTAGCCAAAGTTATTTCTTTGCTCCAATAGTATTGGTGCAGAAGAAGGATGGATCATGGTGTATGTGTCCAGATTATAAGGAGCTTAACAAGCTAACTATCAAAGATAAATTTATCATTCATGTCATTAATGAATTGTTGGATGAATTACAACGAGAAATTTTCTTCACCAAGTTAGATCTTCATTAAGGATATCATCAAATTACAATAAAGACAGGAAGACATTCCAAAAACAACATTCAGAACTCATGAAGGTCATTATGAATTTTTGTTCATGCCTTTTGGCCTTACTAATGCACCTTCCACATATCAAGGTTTAATGAATTGTTGAAAATAATACTAAGAGGGGGGGTTGGGTTGAATCAGTATTAGAAAATCGAACACTTTTTCATCTCCATACTCAGATTCATATACACTACTTCAGTTAAGGGAGCCCGTGTGTATACGCAGCTGTGTCTAATGCAACTAGCGTATATCCAATAAACTTATGATTCAGTTAATCCATTAAATGTTGATCTTTAATTAGTGCATCAGAACTTCATTAGCCAGAAGAACAATAAATAGGTGTAGTAAAATAGAACAGATCATCACACGCAAGAAGCACACATGAACACCATGATGTAAGGCGGAAACCCAATGTGGGTGAAAACCACCTGCTGCAATTCGTCTCTATCTTCCTTTAATAAGAAACTTCTTTTTACAATATTTATTTACAGGTGCAGTCTTATACCAGTACGCAGGCTTCTACCTACAGAAGGCTACAACCTTCTCTCATTCTTCAGCTTCTCCTTGAAGGGAGCTACAACCCCCTTAGCGTTTGTACTTGCCAATCCATTTACTAGTACGTAGGCGCCGACCTACTGAAGGCTCCAACCTTCACTCGTTTTCCAGCTGCTCCTGGAAGGGAGCTACAACCCCCTGGCTCTTGTACTGGCTGATATGTTTACCAATACGTAGGCACCGGCCTACAGAAGGCTGTGATCTTCTTTCTTCCTCCAGGGACCACGTTTCATAAATTTTCATACTAGATACCCCTAAAGCACAACACCATAATCTGAAGGCCACATTTCATCCAATTTTCATACTAGACCCATCAACAACATTGAAGCATAAAATCAATCACCACTGCAATATATCCATCAACTACACCTGCATCATTGATCTCTGAATCACACAATAATGAAACACTGAAACCCTGTCAACAACACAGTCACCAGAACATAGAACAGATAATAGAACTCTGCAATAACAATCAGATCCAACTGCAACTTCAAACTATCATACTTCATACTCTATACGCTACTCTGATAAACCCAACCTGCGTGTATACACACTTTTATCAAAGCTAACCGCGTACAGATCTACAAATTCTAACTTATAACTTTGCAGCTTTTCCAGACATCATTATACCTAGAACATAGCATTTACAAAATAAACATGTGTCAATAATTCATATCTAATCTATCCATGATCAAACCATATCATGATAAAACATTCAAAGCCTTAAGATCTCGATCCATCGTTCAGCATCATCTGCATGGGTGCATCCTTGGTTCAGATCAAGCAAAGCATCACAAACCCATTACCTGCATAAGAGATCTCACACTTCATTAGATATTCATCACTTGCTCACCTCTCCTCTTGGCCTAATGGTATTCTCCTTATACCAGTTTAGGCCTCTCTCAATACCATGGTCCAAAACCACATAGAACCAATACCTTGGACCCAATACCTGGGGTCAACACTTCGGACAAAATACCATGGATCAATACCAAAATACAATGGACCAAATACCACGGACAAAAACTTAGTTTTCCAACGTGTACGCACCTTTCCTTCTGTGAACCTGTGTGTGTACGTATACACCCCTTTGCTTCTGCTAACCCGTGTGTATACGCACTTTCATCAATGTTAACCTGCGTATACTTCTCTCTTGACCTGCTACACTATGAACTGTCATCTAAGTGAGTTGTCATCAAGGACAACACCTGTATCATACCTCTGAGTGAGTTGCCATCAAGGATAACACCTGTATCACAATGCCAACAATCTCCCCCTTTGGACTTGATGGCAACCATCACACCAAGTCACTCTCCCCCTTTGACATCAAGGGCAAAGTGCGAACCAAGATATTTTCTTCCTTGATACAAATTCTGTTATCCATACTCCCCCTGAGTACCTGCTGAAATCTTTGATTGTGCTCCTCCTTTGTATATGCCAAGGTGTACCAATCTGTCCATGCTCCCCCTAAGCACATGTAAGGTTTGCAAAAGCATAACATGACTCTATACATACATCAATCTCCCAACCAAGTGGGAATACACCATTTTTTACTTATCCACCTAATCATGACTCAAACACAAGAATCATTACATCATCCATCCCATGCATAGTGGGGTAACAAGATACATCATATGACTCACAAATACCAAGGACCTAAAAAAGACCATGACAGTTATCAGCAGCTATCATACACCATAGGATCTGCACTATAAGCATCTGTCACCAGCATCCAGACCTGTAACCTGCAATACCATTCTTTTGACCAACCAACAATAAGTGGCAAGATGTATCATTTAGCTACATAAGCATCATCACCAAAGACATCTCATCAAAATGCCAACAATTCATTATTTGAAGTATATGCTCCCCCTGAACCTGTGTCATGCCATCATCAAACAGTGACTGAACGATATCAGACTTTTGTACCACTGCTTTTCTTTAGAACATCATATATGCGACTGTGCAGCATCTAACTCGTCTATATACGTGACTTGTCTTCATGAAAACTGCGTATGAGATTTAGAACACTGATGTTCCACACTTTCAGCTTCCTTTGATTCTGTCATGTCTGTGTACTCTGCTATGCCACATCTTTCTAGTTGTACTTCCTTTTTCTTCCATATCTTCAACTATGATGATGTTTTATCCTTTTGGTATGGTGCCCAAAATCTTCTCCTGCATTCCTTTGCTATATGTCCAAGCTTGTTACATGCATAACATCTTACATGTTTCATATTCCTCCTATAGGAGGCAATGGCTTTGTGACCAAACATATTGCAAGCGAAACAATATCCCTTGAAGTACTTGGAACGTGATGATCTTTCTGTGTGACGGACTTGAACCATTCTACTTTTGCATCTGGCTGCAACATGTCCAAGATTATGACATACATAACATTCAACATTATTCATCGGGGGAAATAATCGTCTATCACTTCCATAGTTCGGAGAAATTTCTTTCCTTGGTTGTTGATGTGGTTGTTCTCTCATCTTCTTGTTGAGCATTTCATATTTCTCATTAGAGTTCCTTGCCTCACCTTGTGAGCTAGATTCACCTGCAACAGATTCATAAAAACCAAGACCAGTTTTGATAGCAGGTGACCTTTGACTACTAAGAATATCGTCCAAAATCTTAGTACTATCTTGAAATCGTAATAGTTTATCCTTTTCTTCTAATTTACCTTTCAAGATATTTACCTCACCCTGATGTTGTTCTTCCTTTTCCAGACATTGCTTCTTCAAAATTTCTTCAAACTTTCTTCCTTCTTCCACTTGTTGCCTTAGTTTGAGAATCTATTTTTCTTGTTCTTCATTCAACTCCTGTAGCATTTGACGAACTCTGAAGGCACATTCCAGCTGAGCTTTTAAGCTGATAATTTCTTCTTTGAGGGCGCTCTCCCTTTTGCTAAGTAGATCTTGTTGATCTATGATTTTATCTTATGCTTCATTTGCTTGTTCATCTTCAATCTGAGGTGATTCAGAATCTAAATACTTGCTTCCACTTAACGGCAGGCTGTCATTGTTCCTTTGAGCTGTCTTCCTCTTCTGACGCGCTTTCTTTCCCATCGTTCTACATATCTCCTTCAAGCAATCAAGCTTCTACCGAAAGACCTGCTCTGATACCAATTGTTGAAAATAATACTAAGAGGGGGGGGTGAATCAGTATTAGCAAATCAAACACCTTTTCATTTCCATACTCAGATTCATATACGCTACTTCAGTTAAGGGAACCCGCGTGTATACGCAGTTGTGTCTAATGCAACTAGCGAATATCCAGTAAACTTATGATTCAGTTAATCCATTAAATGTTGATATTTAATTAGTGCATCAGAACTTCATTAGCCATAAGAACAGTAAACAAGTGCAGTAAAACAGAACATATCATCACACACAAGAAGCACACATGAACACCATGATGTAAGGTGGAAACCCAATGTGGGTGAAAACCACCTGCGGCAATTCGTCTCTATCTTCCTTTAATAAGAAACTTCTTTTTACAATATTCATGTACTAGTGCAATCTTATACCAATATGCAAGCTTCTACCTGCAGAAGGCTACAACCTTCTCTCGTTCTCCAGCTTCTCCTGGAAGGGAGCTACAACCCCTTAGCTTTTGTACTAGTTGATCCATTTACTAGTACGTAGGCACTGTCCTATTGAAGGCTCCAACCTTCACTCTTTTTCCAGCTGCTCCTGGAAGGGAGCTACAACCCCCTGGCTCTTTTACTGGCTGATATGTTTACCAGTACGTAGGCACTGGCCTACAAAAAGGCTATGATCTTCTTTCTTCCTCCAGGGACCACATTTCATAAATTTTCATACTGGATACTCCTGAAGCACAACACCATAATCTGAAGGCCACGTTTCATCCAATTTTCATACTGGACCCATCAACAACGTTGAAGCATAAAATCAATCACCACTGTAATATATCCATCAACTACACCTACATCATTGATCTCTGAATCACCCAATAATGAAACAATGAAACCCTGTCAACAACACAGTCACCAGAACACAGAACAGACAACAGAACTCTGCAATAACAATCAGATCCAACTACAACTTCAAACTATCATACTTCATAATATATACGCTACTCTGATAAACCCAACCTGCATGTATACGCACTTTTACCAAAGCTAACCCACGTACAAATCTACAAATTCTAACTTATAACTTTGCAGCTTTTCCAGACATCAATTATACCCAGAACATAACATTTATAGAATATACATGCGTCAATAATTTAGATCTAGTCTATCCATGATCAAACCATATCATGATAAAACATTCCAAGCCTTAAGATCTCGATCCATCGTTCATCAGCATCCGCATGGGTGCATCCTTGGTTCAGATCAAGCAAAGCATCACAAACCCATTACCTGCATACTAGATCTCACACTTCATTAGATATTCATCACTTGCTCACCTCTCCTCTTGGCCTAATGGTCTTCTCCTTATATAGGTTTAGTCATCTCTCAATACCATGGTCTGAAACCACATAGAACCAATAACTTGGACCCAGTACCTGGGGTCAACACTTCAAACCAAATACCATGGACCAATACCAAAATACCATGGACCAAATACCACAGACCAAAACTTAGTTTTCCAACGTGTACGCGCCTTTCCTTCTGTGAACCTGCGTGTGTACGTATACGCCCCTTTGCTTTTGCTAACCCACATGTATACGCACTTTCATCAAGATTAACATGTGTATACTTCTCTCTTCACCTGCTGCACTATGATCTGTCATCTGAGTGAGTTTTCATCAAGGACAACACCTGTATCATACCTCTGAGTGAGTTGCCATCAAGGACAACACATGTATCATAATGCCAACATGAATTCCATTTTAAAACCTACCCTTAGAAAATTTGTGTTATATTTTTTTATGATATACTAATCTACAACAAGTCTTGGAAGGATCATGTTAAACTAGTTGACAGGGTGCTCAAACTATTGGAGGAGAAATAATTGTATGAAAAAACCTCCAAATGTTCTTTGGGGTATAGGAGGTGGAATAGTTGGGTCAAATTGTATCTCATGAGGGTGTTAAGTTAGATCCTAACAAAATTAAAGCCATCAAGGAATGAAATCCCCACAACCCTAAATAATCTTTGATCATTTCTCGGGTTGACAGCGCATTATCACAAGTTTGTTAATAATTATGGGAAAATAACAACACTTTTAATAACATTACTGAAGAAAGATGCATTTTTTTGGACTCTAGAAGCAACTAAGTCCTTTGAACATCTTAAAGAAGGCAATGTGGCAAGCTCTTTTTTTAGCTACTCCAGACTTCACAAAAACTTTTATTGTGGAATGTGATGCCTCAGGAAATGGAATTGGTGTTGTTTTAATGCAAGAAGGAAGACCCATTACTTTTGAAAGTCGTCCAATCAAGGGAAAGTATTTACAAAAACCTATTTATGAGAAGGAAATGTTGTCAATGCTACATGCCTCGAAGAAATGGCACCCTTACCTAATGGGAAGACACTTCAAAGTAAAAATAGATCATGATAGTCTTAAATACTTTTTGGAACAAAAATTATCTTCAGAACAACAACAAAAATGGGTCGCTAATATGTTGGGTTATGACTTTTAAATCATCTACAAAAAAGAGAAGCAAAATGTTGTTGTAGATGCACTCTCAAGAAGGGATGAGGATGTGGAAGCATTTCTCTATGCTATTTCTATTATCCAACCTGAATGGATAACTAAAACAAGGAAGGGATGAAAGAATGACGAAGAGGTGTGGACACTCATTCAAAAGTTATGTTATCTCAAAATCAGACCCTGGAAGGCTGCAAACCAAGAAGACTTCAAGTAACTGTTGCAAACCTACTTTAGGCTGAGGCTTAGCCTCCCCAACCTGAGAGGGCTCTCTCAAAGGATTAAAGGTTTTTTGATTATGATCAAGATGGCTAACTCTTGTGAAACAAATAAAAATGAAAATGGTGGAAACACAACTAACAAGTATCCATTGCGCTTATGGAGTCATATATGATTCAGTATTAACAGTAGGGTTGGCTTTGCATAGAAGTCAAGGCATTCAGATTTCAACACACCAAACATATAGAAGGCAGTTTACGAGTATATGAAGGAAATTAGAACACTGTTAATGATTTCTAAGTAATCATATACTCATAACACTGTAGATGACATGAAAAGACAACAAAAGAAACTCATTACATTGAACTCTTTATGATTCTTGAGAAGCATAAGCCAGTACTATCTTACCAAACAAAAACAGAGTCTTTACATAAGCCAAATATCAGAGCTTTTTTTCCATAAATTTCAAACCCTTGGTACATTGCTCTTTCTTCTATATATAGAGTTCTTTTACAAGGCTGAGATTCCTCCTCCAACATGAGGGGAACTCGAATTCTACTTCTTATGACACCTATTCAAATTCTAACTACCTATTAAATGTAACAAACTTCTAACTGGACCTTTTAGAGATCTAAGTCAAATAGGAGTCTAACTCCATATCATGCTAATAATAGCCTTAATTACAATCATTCTCGTTCTTTGACAAGTGGTATTTTTTTTAGTTTGGCTGTGGTAAATGTTCGAAGCTCCATACTGGTCCTCAATGTCCCATCTTCTCCATTTGCCTGAAAAATAGGGAACTACCCCTGTTTATCTGCCTTTGGTTTTCCTCAAAGATATTTGAATCCAATGAACCATACCCTTCATCTTTGATTATGCAAAATATATCAGAATGCCACGTCCTTGATGTGTTGTCAACCCTTTCCATGTGTGAAGACAAAAGCTCCTCCAAGCTGTCTGACATATCATGGACTGTAGTAAATATGATCACTTTATAACAAAAAGTTTAGAATTGGGTTCGAATATATATTTCCTCCACCTGTCTTGACCTTATTGAAAGTTGATACCTTTAGATTATCCTTTGAAGATATTCCTTTTTCAAAAAATTTCCCTTGGTCTCTCAAAATTTGTTGATCGAGTTTAAATTATGTAGCTTCAGCAGTTTCGTAGCACGGTATGAAACTGTTGTGCATTAGTCACCATCTTCAGCAGTTTCGTAGCGCACTACGAAACTACTGGGTAATTCCAAAAACACAGTTTCAACCCAAAATTTTGCTATTTTGAGCCTCTTGATATCTAAACATCCTTTTCAATTGCTCCAAAGCTTTTCAAAACTGAGTGAAAATGTATGATTCTTCAAGAAAGATTGTAACAAGGAAAGCCATCAAAATTTGAAAGATAACCTTACTTGATGTGTGACTTCTTTAAGGAGATTATTTCTACTGGCTTAAATGTATCTTTAAGTCCTCAATTTGTTTCTTCATGACTTTGATCCCAGTTCTCGGGTTTGTATTGACCTTTCTGATGAATTGTGCTTCCTTTATTGCAGGGACAGTCCAACTACGGAATTGAACATTGAAATCAACCACCTCGGGTATTTGAAATGTTTTGTCCTCCCACCGAGCTTGCATTTGGTTAAAATAAGCCTCCTTGATTGCAAATTTCCTAGAGGCTTTCTTCAGTCTAGCAATTTCAAAGTTTTCCAATTCCAACCTCCTTTTCAACTCTTCTACACTATCTTCTTCTTGAATGGTAACTGCTTTGCTTTTATCTTTTCCTTCATGAGACTGTGTTATCTCCTCTGTTTCATCTGCTCCTGGCAATATCTCCTGTATGTCTTTGAAATTCCTCATTATGGGTCTTCTTGGCCTAAAGACAAATTTATCAACTGGATCATCGAACTTGAGCTTTTTCGAGGCTTTATTTTTTTTAGCCTTGTCTTTTCCTGACTCTATCACATTTGCTTTAACCAGGGGAGACTCTTCAATATCAATTGCCTACAATATGTCATTAAGAATTCCCTTTGAAACCGGGGTGTCTTCAGTCACCAGTGCTTTGCCCTTTTCCCTAGCTAATTGGCTTCTTGTCATTCTTCTCTGGACTACTTCACCTGTGGGTGATTCAGGTGCACTTTCTTTGATTTCAATTTTCTCTTTCTAGGATTGTTGGGGTGTATCTTGGATTATCAATGACTTGGTGGGTTCCCTTACCTGTTTCCTAGCCTTCACCTTTATAAACCTCCTAGATCTTGTTTCTGCCTAAAGATCACCGGTTGTTGGCAAGTCTTTTGTATTTTGAGGACTAAGACCAGTCTCGTTCTTGAAACCAGACATGAAGATGAACGTGGGCCAGTCTCTACCAACCTTCTAGAGTTCATGCAGAACAATCAACTTAACCAATCCATGGTGAAACAATGAAGTCTCACAAGCCTCTTTCCTTAATTGCACCTTATCACACATTTTGCTTAGGCTACAGAATAAGAAGAAAGGTAAATCAATAGATGTCTTCCCTGTGAAATGCAATAGAAGTTTGAAATAATATGAATATACCTTATTGTATCTCCCTTCACAGGTAAGGTACTTTTGTATGCAGGTAAGCAAATTGGCATACGAATCCTTGACATAACTCCTAGGAACAGATTTGTTTAAATCGGAGTTAAAGAACTCGTGCTTCAGAAATTCTTTACATGGGTTCATATCGAATTTGAAATTCTTAAACCAAGTTTCTTGCCCTCTTGGAATCTCCGTAACTGTGAATATTATGTTTGGTGAGACCTGCAGTTCAAGCATACCAACCTTTGAATTCAGTCCTGTGAAATTCAAGGCAAATTCCTTGGTGACCTGTGCATGACCTCCCTAGAGTTTCTTGCAAAAATTCCAGCACCCATCTTGCTTGAATGCATGCTCAACTTCCCTGTTCCTCATGGTTATTTCTAAACCTTCAGGTTCAGTCCTTAAACACCTGCCTGACCTGTGATTCTTTCTCTCTACAGACCCCTCCATGAATCTCCAGTGGAATGATATGTTTGATGACCAGCTCTGTTTCAATCTTTGATCTCTGCCTCGCTTGATATGTAATGCTTTCAAATTGAACGTTTGTAGATTTTTCCCTTATGCAATGAATGCAATCATGACTAAGACTGTGCATACCTGAATTTTCTTGGATCTTGCAATCCGAGTGTACCAGAGTACCTAGCGACTGTAATGATGGAGATAAGCAGTTAGACCTGATATGTGGAGTGTATAAGCTGACAGTGGATGATGCAACCATAATTGAACTTGACAGATTTGACAATTGGGAAAGATTTGTTGCGGATTGCACGAATCTCCGATTTCGTAGCGCAGTCAGTGTAAAATTTGAATTATGCGCTACGAAATCACCTAAAACATGTTGCGTTGCGAAACTGCTAAAAAGGATTTATGCGCTGCGAAATTACCTAAAGAGCTTTGTGGCACATAGTAACCTTTGAACAAAACTAACACATGGTTATGAGACCGATGATGAATGAGAATGCATAGTTGACTCAAGACTCCTAAGACTCAGACTCTAAGGCAAACAAAAATCAAACTTAGACTAGCACCAACCTTTACCATCAAACAAATGTGAAAACTTTTGGCATTAGAATTCTTAAGTGATAACAAGTTACAAAAAGATCATAATACATCTGATACATTTATCTGGAAAAATCACTCATTATGGTACAAACATCACTTATATTTATTTAAGAATTCCCAACTCAATCAAAAGATTCTTTTGGAATTGCACACCTCTCCTTTAGGAGGGCACTTAATATTTTCAAAAACATACCACAAGGTCAAGAAGGAATTTTTTTGGGATGGCCTTAAATTTGATATTTAGAAGTT
Source organism: Pinus taeda (assembly GCA_000404065.3). Classification (NCBI taxonomy): domain Eukaryota; kingdom Viridiplantae; phylum Streptophyta; class Pinopsida; order Pinales; family Pinaceae; genus Pinus; species Pinus taeda. The sequence goes on along the minus strand of APFE030683394.1, from coordinate 14,896 downwards.
TGTGGTAGAATGTTTGGTCTTCCAACAAAATAAAGTTGAGATAATTAAGACCCCATGTCTATTACAACCTTTAGTCATTCCAATTCAACATTGGGAGGAGGTCTCAATGGATTTTGTCATAGGTTTACCTAAGTTTGAAGGAAAGAGTGCCATCGTGGTGGTAGTTGATAAACTAACCAAGTATGCATACTTTTGTGCATTATCTCTTCCTTTTAAAGCTAGTACAGTTGCTACTGCATGTATGGAAACAATTCAAAAGCTACATGGAAACCCAAAGATTATTGTAAGTGAGAGAGATCCCATTTTCACTAGAATTTTTTGGACGAAAATATTTTTTTGTCTTGGAACTCAATTAGCTCATAGTTCATCTTATCATCTTGAATCTGGCTGGAAAACTGAGGTAGTGAACAAATGTTTGGAAGAACTTACCTGTTGAACATTCCACATGGAAAGATGATAATTTTATACAAAAGCGTCCATAACTACTCAAGCACTAAGAACAACATTTTTTTTTAAGGAGAGGGGTATGTCAGGTCCCTATAATGCTAGTGTAGTCCCCTTATTGTTATTCTTGTGCCCATGTAGTCCCCATATTGTTATTTTTGTGCCCCATAGCCACTATTGTTATTGTTGTGCCCTTACATTATTTTTGTCATGTAGGCTCTAATTATAATGTGACCCCTTAGACTCCTATATATACCAAGGAGGTCATGTCATTTGTATAATCCAATAATTATTCATTTATGTGATGTGAAAGGAGGTTTCCCCCTCGAAGAGGCTTATTTTGAAGTCGTTGATTTATTTTTTCTCTATTTTGTCATCTGGTTACATAACACTATGTATTGAGACTTGGAATGCTCTTTTAGGACATGGTGTTTAACTGGGAAGTCATTACTTATGGTTGGAGAGATTGGTCCTATGATTACCTTATTGCCATGGAATTTTGGCTAATGAAGTCAACCATATCTTATGAAGAAATTTTATTCATCATATGTACATCTATGGAAGTTGAGAAGAAAATAACACCCTAGCTAAGAGGGAGTGTTGAAATTGTCTACAGTTAGTATTTGAAGTCAAAAAGTCAAAAGAAAAAATAATTTTTTTATATATGGTTCATTTAGGCTCCATGATGGACAGGCCAGCCCCATTTCATGAAGGGGTGTGACCCTTTGGTTTATTCCACTTGGTTAACCACATATAAATTAAGAGACTCAACCTCCTCATTGGGCATTATCACAGCAACAAGTTTGATATGTTCAAGAAACTCTTTGTCCATACGTGTGAAGGAGAAGAAGGAGAAGTTGATTAGTAAGTTTGACCAAGTATTCTATATGTTTAACCAACATTATCTTTGTCCTTTCTGTTGATGTTTGACTGAATTTTTTGACTGAGCAAGAAGGCCAAATATTCTTGGGATATTTGACTTTCTATTAACCAAGTTTTGGAGAAAGAATTTGAATGTTCACCGAACTTTTACTGTAGGTCAAAGTCTATGGTTTGACTAGAATTTCTAAGGAGTTGTAGGACTAAATTTTGGCCCCCTTTGACAACAGTTGATTACGAGAAGCAGGGCCAAAATTCAACCTCTTTAACCAGATTTGCCCAATGAGCATGACTTGGTTTGACTTGGATTTTTTCATAATCGTTGGAATGATATGTTGACTGGATTTCAAATATACAAATTGATTTGAATTGGACAATTTCTCATAAGAAATTTTTGTTGGATTTTTCCCCTGGTTTGGGATTTTCCTAGGGTAAAATTTATGTCTATTATGCATCTTTAGTTTTTTTTATATCTTTTGCCTTATTGGATTTATGATTGAAATTTTCACGTGTAATTGCTTTATGATTTGAATGTGTTAAAGAAGAAATTGTATAATTGGAAGTAATTATCTAGCAAAAAAATTGTGCTTGTCTCAATAACTTCAAGCATGTCATAATGTCATCGCTTCAATTTTTGGAAACGCCTCAAAAATCGACATGGTAATACATCAGCCGATCCCCTGGGCTACAATAGTTTTGGGGATCAAAAATGGAAACAACTTATAGATCAAAAGCAAGAGTAGAACAATATGCCTTTCTCTTGGAAGGTCCATATTATCCTTCAATAGTCCACAGATATTCGAAGGAAGATGTAAAAAGTAAGAAGCTCTCCACACTTGGATCCGAGCTACAACAGATGAAGCCAATAATAGACCTTCGTAAGTTGGAGGAATTAGACACGTGTTTGTCCATGTGAGGGTAGCCAGAATGGAAGAAACTCAGTTGGGCCCTCAAGCCATCCATGTTTGTGCTAATACAACCCAAATTTTAGGAACATCCTTGTGAAGAGGTCAAGCTCACAATTGCTTCTTGTCTCAGCAAGATCATATCTTTAATGTTGCCACTATTGCCTTACAGTAATGATATCATGAGGGAGATGTTACAGCTAATAGTAGAATCCCTTCAAGGGTTGAACAAAATCACACTTCCTACCTTTCATAAGTGGTGAAAAATTCTAGAACTCATGGCAGAGTTCAGCTTTGGCACATTCATGCTGAATTTGGGATGTGATGACTTGATCTTTCAGTTGCTCCATAAAATTTACACCAACATTACATCATCTCATCAGGACTACGCCAAAACAAGCATGCAAAAGATTGTGTCCCTATTCTTAGAAGGATATATTGACATCTGCAAGATATTAAGATCCATATTATTGACCATTTGGATGAAGGAACCAAGCGTATCACCAACTACCTATGATCTAGTTGAAAAATTGGTTAGGCAAAACATAAAATTATTTAGAAGGGTGTTGACTCGGAAGGAATTGAAAAGGATTGATGGAGTAATCAAGAATAAAACTTGCAGCAAGAATGAACTAAAAAGGAGATGACTATGATTTATCTGCAAGGAACCTTGGGTCCTTAACCATTCATGCCCAGGTGATAGGAAGGAGGCAAGAATAAGAGGAGATTCCTTCAAACCATGGGGAGTCTTCTGTAGTTGGGTCTATTGATTTCCAAGATGGTGAGCAACAACGTGGTATTATTCAAATAGACTTGCAGGATGAAAAGAATTTGGAATTATATGAGGAAATTCTACTTGATGGTATTGGTGAGGTAGACTCTTATATAATAGATTCCATATATATCCAGGAGGGCGTCCTAGAAGAGTATGAGCTATCAGGTGTAGATAACAATCCACCAGTACATCCATGTTCAAAAACCAAAGAGGGCGAACAACACATTTTCCCCATAGGTGGAGAAGGCCAGGAAGAAGACATTCAAGGAGATTTGAATGAGGAGCTAGTAATGGTAAACTAACATGATGAGGGGGAGCATGACAAACATAACATGCAGGATGAACCATTCCCAGAGAGCTAGTCAAAGGCTCAAGTTGAAGTGGTGATCGTAGTGCATCTGGTGCATACAGGTAAAAAGATATTCAATAGGGCACCAGAATCACCAGTAGAGGACTTTTAGGGAAAAATAACACATTTCAAGACAGATCTTATGATGTTAAAGCAGAGAGTCATGAAAACTAGAGACGCTATCTTACAGGAGAATAGAAAATTGAGGAGCTCATAAGGTGGCTAGGTTCGGTCTTCGTAAAGACATTATAATTATGAATTTTGTAAACAAGAAAATGAATTTATTATTTTTCTTTCTTCATGGGCTTCATGAACAAGAATTTTTTTGTATAGATGGCTCCCATTGAGAGCCTTAGGATTTATCTTTAAAGGTCAAAAATTCAATGTCATGAAGAACCCTTCTTCGGCATGTATTAAATGTATTTGAGTCATAAACAATGTCAAGAAGCCCTCAAAATGACAAGCACAATCCTCTTCGTCATGTCGACCTGAAAAATTGAATTAAAAGCAGTCATGTCGACTCAAATAAGGAGACGCATTGGTTCACTTTTTCATGTCGGCTCAAATGTAGAGGCATACCACTATATATATGTGGCTAGGATCACCAGAGAAAGCACAGTAATTTGGACATCTCTGTAACTTCAGATGAGTACAGATCTCAAACATCATTGTAACTTTCAAATGGGTACAGTAGGGTACAATCTCAGACACCTCTGAAACTTCGTGAGTAATTATAGTGAGTGATTACAGTCTCCTCCTTGGTGGTATAGATCTCGGTGCAAGTAAATTACAGTCTCCTCATTGATAAATTGATGATACATATCTTGGTGCAAGGAAAAAAAAATGCAGTCACAAAATTGGCACATGTGTGATGAAGATCTCTAAGTAATACGCTCTCGGAAAATACAGTCACAGTCTCGGATGATGAGGATCATGGTGATCCCATAATGACACTCTGTCTTGGTATACATGTCCCGGCATACATTCTGAACTCAGCCATGATCTCAGTATAGTAGTGATCACGGTCTCGGCCATAATCTTGGTAAAGACAAGGTCATGATGAAGATCTCAGTGCAACTCTCATATGTATACATATACATATATCAGCATAGAGACCTCGTTAACATGGTGATGATCTTAGTGAGAGTGCAAAAATGATCTAAGTGAAGGTGGAGCTATGGTGCACCAGTAATGATCTCATTGTTATGATGAATATCTCAGTGAAGGTGAAGCTATGGGGTAGCAGTAATGATCTCATTGTTATGATGAATATCTCAGCGAAGGTGCATTAATGATGACCTCAGTGAAGCAACAGTGACGATGATGATCTCAACAATGAAAAAGAAGAGGATTGGTGTATTGGTCTTGGAGTGGCCTAATAGGTCAATGGTCATGGTATTGGTATTCATCAATTGGAATCTCTATAAGAAGAAATTTGTTCGGGTTTTCCTCTCAAAGAGTGAGAGGTTTTGGCCCTCGAAGAAAGCCAACATATTTTTTTCTTGTCTCTTTTATTTTGGTAATTATTTGATCATCTAAGAAGACACACTCTAATATTAAAGATTGTGCTAATAACAAAAATTAAAAACACCTCACAAATAGTTATCATGACTAGAAGAATCTCATTTACTTCATTTTCCCTAGATTCTTCAACATGGTATCGGATCTAAGGTGCTGAAATCAAAGGGAAAGAAAGAGACATTCAAGGATCAAGCTTCAAGAAGGACATCAAAGCAAGTTGAAGGATATCAAAGAAAAAGGATCAAGATCTACATTTGAAGGATCAAGCCCTAGATCAAAGAAGCATTCTACAACAGCAAGAACTTTTGCCTCCACAATCATCATCAAAAGGCCACCACGACTCTCATCAAGATGTCTACAAAGAAATGAAGCTCAAAGGACCTCAAAATCGAAGATCACAACATTTTGAAAAAGGTTGAAACCCTAGAAGCAATCCTCATCTACACTACAAAAGAAAGAAAAGCATATTGAAGGCAATAAGGCATGGACATCTTCAAAGGATTATCTCCTTGCCCTAGAAGAATATCATCCGAGGAAGCAACAAATCATCCTCATCAAAATAAGCAACCTTTTCTATTGAATAAAGGCTCTCTCATTTGACAGAAGATCATCCAAGAAGAAGCCCTAATACATATTCTTCAACCATCATCAAAGTGATCAAGTAGAAGAGTTCATCTTCACTTGTCAAGTAAGTATATTTCATTTTATAATCAAGTTTGGCTAAATGACTTCGTTTTTATAAGGAGATCTATAAATCAGTTGGGTAATCGAAATTCCTTGCATGGGAAAGGAGGATAGATATGGTCTCCGTAAAAGAATCCAGTGATGTCTATGGAAAAGTCTCCGAAGATCAAGCCTTGTTTGAATGCATGAAAAAGGATCAAGGGACTCATAGGATTCCTATGACATCAGTCAAAGATATTCTCGTCCCTGTGTAGCAGAAAAGGAGACATCAAGAGATATATGAACTGCTAGAAGATATACTCTTTGAAATGTAGTGAAGAAGGTCATATCACTTAGACCTGATTGAAGGTATCAAAGAATGAAGGAATATCTTCATGAGATCTCAATTGGGAGATCTAGGAAATATGATAAGAAGATAATCATCATTAATCTAACTGATAAGCAAAGTAACAAATGTCCATGAATAAGAAGGCTACCTCATTCGACAACTGGTTGTATCTATGTTAAATAGAATGAAAAATTGTTGAAGGTTAAAGGAATCAAACATGTGCAGAAAGGAAAGGAAAGGGTCCTCAAACAAGACAAAACAGTTATATGGAAAGATTATGAAAAGAAAGCTCATATTGCCGGAAAGATGGAGGAAGCTGAAGAAAAAGACAAAGGAAAGAGGGAGTACTGGATCTCTACTATGATTGAGATGGCATCCCTCACAAAAGGGTCCTATCATAAGCTCCTAAATATTTTTTTATATATATGACCATGATAATAAGATGCATCGTGGCATCATGGAAGCATTAGAAACAAGAGCTCATGACATCACCACGGGAATCATGAAGTACAGAAGAAACAAAAATCCATGGCAGTCAAACATGAAGGATATAGCTCTTGGGAATCTCATTGAACATTGAAGGAAAATTTCATCCAGAACAAGGCTCATCATACATCAAGGCAAAAAGGAAACATCTGCCAAATGGGTATATACAAGATCATCAAAGTTCTCGGATGGAACACTCATTGGAGGGTTCACTAATCTAGACATTAGGGAATTTTGAGGTCTAAAATGGGCATCCTAAAGAAAATGTACAATCAAAATTCACTTCATGAGAACCAATCACATTTTAGGGGATGATATCATCCCCAATGGTTGAGGTGGCATTGCTTGAGTTAAAGGTACTTACTTATCACATTCTCAATGGTGGATAAAAACTCATAGTTAACCATGGTAGTGATCTAAGTATTTTTGAAGTCATAAAGTAAAGTACTCATAATAAAAATTATTTCACACTTTTTTAATAACATATTATTATTGTCATTTCATATTTTTTGAAAGAAATAATGCATATCTCTATACTATCTTCATATATTTACACACTTTTCAAAAAATATTATACTTGTATATTTTCATATATTTATTTTTAAATTATATATTCATTTCATTTTATTTAATATTACAATTTCAAATTAATTATAAGTTAATATCTATACATATATATTATACATGTGAAATCAAAATAAATAAAAATGTGACCTTGTAATTTTAGGATAAATCAAATCTATGAATAATATTATTATAATATTAATAGCAATACAAGCATATTAAAATTAAAGAAAAAATGTATATTATTTTTCTATGATTTATGGATCTTAAAAATTCTGCTTAATTTCAAGTTATTACGTCCGAAACAAAAAATAGATCTTTAATTTTTATAAATTATTTGATAAACTCTTACACAATTTTATGACAACTGTAACAAGTTTATAAATTAATACATAAAATAATATATTACATTTATTATATTATATTATTTGACTTTTATATAGTATATTAATTAATTACATGTTATTATATTAATTACATAATGTTAATTATATAATTCAAATAATATAAATTTAATTAATAGTATATTATACAATTAAGGAATTATGAATTATTATATTTATAATATATTTTAAGTTATTTAGTACCAAATGATAAGATGAATTAGTTGTTCAATGATAATGAGTTTTTCTTGAAAAACTCATTCTTATTTATAATCACATTAATACAATTTTTTTATTGATTTTATTTTGGTATACCTTTTTAATTGAATTTAACTATGGTTACATGGATTGTGGTGCAAAATGTGAATTGCAAATTCATAAATATTATTTTTATTGGTTTAGCTATTATTTTATTATTTCCTTAGAAGGCCCATTTTAGACCTCAAAATTCCCCTAATAGAGGAAAAAAGTGTTTCATCACAAACTCCAACTTATGGAATACATGGGATGATGGTATGATGACATGAAGCAGATCAAGGGATTGAAGATCTTTTCAATCAAGGAAGATGCTGAAAGAAGCCTAGATGACCTAAAGGTAAAATGAGATATGTATGCTTGTTTTTAATATTATAATGCCATATCGTATGGTTGCAAGTAACAAGGATCATTACTTCTATCTTGAGAAGCATGATTAAGAGAAAAATAGTCTCCTCCTCTGAAAGGATGCAGGAAGGCATAAGTCACACTAAATCAACATAATATGTCCTCATATGAAGTATGAGGTAGTTGAATACAATTAAGAAACTCTGATTGAAAGCTCCTGGGAAAGAAATGTGTGAGGAAGGAAGAGATCGTGAGATATGCAACCTTGATGAAGGCAATCAACATCCAAAGGACCAAGAAGATTTGACTAGGAAATCTCCCGAAAAGATATGAAGACTCTGATGAAAGTCTGAAAAAGGTGGAGACCCTTGACAATGGATGTCTTCGGGAGATGTGTCAACAAGTATGCAAGATGTTGATACATATTGGAAGATTTCATGATGAAGAGCCATCTCGAAAGGTACAATTTGATCTAATGTTATTTTTGATTTCTTGAATAATGTCTGGATGAGTTCATGCAGAGCCACTGGAACAAGAGTTGTAAGTACAAGTACAACTAGCATTCATGTGGTGGATGGAAATTCTTGAAAGAAACATAATGAGGAAGAAGTAACCATATGATGAAGGTTCCAAATATGTATTAAGAAGGTCACTTTCCATGAAGAAATGAATGACATGACGAACCAAGACGGAAATTTATGGATGGCTAATGCCCTACAAGGAGGAAGCTCAACTGAATTTCATGACATCAAGGAAGAAGTTGATCAAGTAGATCAAGGACCCATGAAGAAGACTCTGTTGATGAAAAGGAGAGTCCCTTGTTAAGAGGGAGCTCTAACATCCCTAATTGAGAGGGATCTTGGAAAGTTTCTTGTTAGAAGGAACTTGGGTACATTCCTTTACAGGAATGGGCATATCTTCCCTAATTGTGAGGGAGAGATAGACACAACATTCTTGTCTTCACTTGGGAAGAAAGAATGGAGGATCGGGGAATCATCTAGCATCTAATGCTCTTTGAGAATGTGTAGGGCATCCAAGATAAGAGTAGGCAAGAGGACCGATATTCTTTGAGGATTGGGAACCCAAGATAAGAATAGTCCTAGAAGGTCATACTCAGTGAACACCCGCATGGGTCTGTACCTTGAGAGATAATGATGAAGGTGTCTATAATCTTTGGTCTCGCCAATATTGTGCTATGACCAGATGAGAGATAAGAGTTTTCAGTCAAGGCCTTGTTGTGGAAACAATGTTGGTTGTTATGATTATCAGTCTTATTCTTCTTATGAGAAATTATTCAGATTGAGAATGACCAAGTACCATTATGAGTACCTCTATATTTAAGAGGGAGTGTTGAAGAAAGGGTAACTAGGTTCGGCCTTCATAAAGACATTGTAATTATGATTTTTGTAGACAAGAAAATGAATTTATTATTTTGCTTTCTTCGTGGGTTTCATGAACAATATTTTTTATGTATAGATGGCTCCCATTGAGAGCCTTAGGATTTATATTTAAAGGTCAAAAAGTCAATGTCATGAATAACCCTTCTTGGGCATGCATCAAATGTATTTGAGTCATAAACAATGTCAAGAAGCCCTCAAAATGACAAGCACAATCCTCTTCATCATGTTGGCCTGCAAAATTGAATTAAAAGTAGTCATGTCGAATCAAATAAGGAGACACATTGGTTCACTTTGTCATGTTGGCTCAAATGTAGAGGCATACCACTATATATATGCAGCTAGGGTCACCACAGAAAGCACAGTAATTAGGACATCTCTGTAACTTCAAATGAGTACAAATCTCAGACATTATTGTAACTTTCAGATGGGTATAGTAGGGTACAATCTCGGTCACCTCTGAAACTTTGTGAGCAATTACAGTGAGTGATTATAGTCTCCTCCTTGGTGGTACAGATCTCGGTGCAAGGAAATTACAGTCTCCAAAAATTACAGTTGTTGATTTTGGGTAGCATCGGATGTGCTCTAGCCACGAAAATTGGTGGAGAGGCTAAAGCACATGAGCTCTTGTTAATTTATGGTATGTTTTATGCTTATAACAATTTACTTATCTTTCTTTATTATTGTCCACAGATTAGCAATCACATGTGCATAAATTAAAGTGCAGATAGAACATTAAACAATTGACAGAAAACAAGCCAAGACAAGAGACACAAGATGTGGCGGCTAGCCAGGGACAAACCCTAATGTGGGGAAACCCTTTGATCAAATCTTCCTTTATCTTCAATAATCCAGTAGAGATAAATAGTACATAAATCGGATTTACATCAGCATCAACAAACCCTAGATCAGTGCTAAACTAGGGCAAACAATATCTCACAAACCGACCGTCGGATCGGCTTGATTCCACCACCAAAAATTGCGACCTTCAAAGGAGATCCAAATGGACCTACAACGCAGTTCTGAGGAGGGAGTCTTCTGGTCAACGCTGGTCAAACTTTGGTTCTGTAGTTGCAGCCCTATATTTTGCACCTTCCATCCACATGTGTGAGAGAGAGTCTCTTTTCTGCGCAGTAGAGAAGAGCCTCTTTTCTGAACAGGAGAGAGAGAGAGAGATGTGATGAGATGAGTGAGTGCAAATGAAGAAAATTCTTCCTGTATTTACACACCACTATTGATGTTTGAATAGATGCAACTGTTGGACTTCTGAGCCTACATGAGTTGTACATCGGCTTGATAATTATTCCATGATCAAAATAAATTCATATCTCCATAAAAACTTATCGGAATCGGATGATCTTCAAATCAATCCTACACCTCTCGACGAGAGGAATCTAATAAAAATATTATCAGCCTTGAATAAGATGACCCACATGGAGTTTGGCCCTAGTTCCCAATTTTAACACTCCCTCTAAACTAGGGAGAACTCCATCTGCAATCTGTCTGTCGATCACTACTATTCATCCATCAAATGCATTGCCCTGTACAGCTTGACCCCTGCTCTACTCTACTCTATCCTGCCTGCTCTGCTCTGTTCTGCCTTCTTTGCTCTGTTCTGTTCCGCTTTGTTCTGATATGCTCTACTTTGTGCTATTCTGCTTTGCTTTGCTTTGTCCGAATTATGAAGAGGAAGAAATGATCAAGGATGTATCATACTGACTCAAAGTCAGTCTCAGAGTATGTACCACTGGTCCCAAACCAGTCTCAACCGACCTGAAGTCAACGTCATAGTGGGTACAACTCCTACCACTAGTCCCAGACCAGTATCATCCTCCACTGACTCAAAGTCAGTCTTAGAGTGCATAACACTAGTCCCAGACCAATCTCAACTAACCCAAAGTCAGTGTCATAGTATGTACCACTCCTACCACTAGTCCCAGACTAGTCCTTCACTAACCCGAAGTCAGTCTCAGAGTATGTACCACTGGTCCCAGACCAGTCTCAACCAACCCGAAGTCAGCATCATAGTGGGTACAAATCCTACCACTGGTCCTAGAGCAGTCCTTCACTAACTTGAAGTCAGTCTCAGAGTATGTACCACTAGTCCCAGACTAGTCTCAACCGACCCAAAGTCAGTGTCACAGTGGGTACAACTCCTACCACTAGTCCTAGACCAGTATCATTTATCCCAAATCAATGAAGGTCATCCTAGCATAGGGATTACGGTAGATACATTGATGCGTCCATCGGTACTACTATGGTCCCTATCCTCTTTTCCCTGCTCATTGACCAGATGAGAGGTACTTCTCATGAGTCCCAGATTGCATGGGTAGGATGCCTTGACAAGATAACTTAATCAATCCTATCCTCACAGGAGAACTAATCATCCTACTACATAAACGCCATGGAGAACACATCATCTAGGCCTCACAAGAGAACTAATCATCCTTCTACATAGTCATCATGGAGAACCCATCATCCAGGCCTCACAGGAGAACTAATCATCCTGCTACATAGTCACCATGGGGTGTACATGTATACCACTAAGGGATGGTGAATCACCATTTGGTCATATGTCGCTCCAATAAGTACCCCGCACGCCTCGGAGCTCCCAGAGCTCAATGCATCATACAGGACCCTCATTGGAGGGTCCTTGAATGACACCAAGTCGTTCTCGGAAAGTCAAAAATTTGACCTTTCTTAGGGGCTTTGTCAGAATGTCGGCGACCTGTTCATCTGTACCGATATGTTGGAGCCTTATAGCTCCCCACTGCACCATATCTCGAATATAGTGGTACCTGATATCAATATGCTTGGATCGATCATGAAATACAGGATTCTCGGACAAACGAATCCCACTCTGGTTGTCACATAGGATCATAGTGGTATCCAATGTAAATCCAAACATCTCACTGAAGAGCTCTCGCAACCAGAATGCCTTACAGGAGGCCATGCTAGCAGCAATATACTCTGCTTTGGCAGTGCTCAAAGCCACCGATTTCTACTTCCTATTCATCCAGGATATGAAAGCAGATCCTAAGGAGAAACAACACCCGTAAGTTCTCTTACGGTCCTCCATATTTCCTACCCAATCAGCATCAGTGTATCCAAGTAGCCTCACATCTCCGGCAGTGTATCTTAACCCATAAGTAATTATGCCACGAAGATATCTCAACATATTCTTGGCACCAATCCAATGTATGTGGTGAGGTTCAACCATATGTTGACTTAACGTGTTGACTGCAAAGCATATATCTGGACAAGAATTCACTAAGAACATTAATGCTCCGACGAGTTGCAGATACTCGGTGGCATTTCGTAAAACAGGTCTAGCATCACTACCGCTTAACTTCTTGAAGTCAAGATCCATCGGGGTAGTCACAGGCTTGCAGTCCACCATACCGAATCTTTCCAATATCTTCACCACATATTTTCCTTGAGATAGGAAAATTTCCCCTAGCTTCTGCCACACTTCAAGTCCTAGGAAATAGTGCATCGGTCCTAGGTCCTTCATTTCAAATTCAGGAAGCCAACTCCTCTTACATTTGTGAATGAAGAGGGTCTGCACCTGTTAGAAAGAGGTTCACCACATACAGCCAGTATGAGAGGTGGTCATCTTCAACCTTAAAGTAAAGGTTAGGATCGGCTTCACTCCTAGTGAATCCCAGCTTCATCAAGTAGCTATCGATTCTCTCATACCATGCTTGGGATGCTTGCTTCAGCCCATAGAGAGCCTTCTTCAACCTGCATACATGAGAATTTCAATCATAAATCTCAGATCCTTTGGGTTGCTCCACGTAGACCTCTTCTTTGATCAAACCATGCAAGAACGTGGTCTTGACATCCATCTGATGTATGTTCCATCCTTGTGAAGCCACAAGGGCTATGATCGAGCGGATGGTCGTATATCTGGCATCAGGTGCAAATATCTCATCATAGTCTATCCCTTCCTTCTGGGAGAAGCCACAAGCAACAAAACGAGCCTTATAATTTTCCGTGCTTCCATCTGCTGCATGCTTTATCTTGTAAAGCCATTTAGAAGTGACAACTATCTTGTCCTGGGGCTTCATAATAGACTCATATTCTTCGGTCATAGCATCCTTCCATAGTTGATGTTTGATGGCATCTGAGAATGATGAAGGCTCATTTTGTATGATCGTGCTCATGATGGTCAGGTATCCCTGATACCTGTTAGGTTTCTTACTTTCACGAAAGGTTCCTCGGGG
>APFE030683389.1:54420-70879 GCA_000404065.3 Pinus taeda | reverse complement strand
GATTTTACAAAAAGTAAAGTTAAACTCATTTCATAAAAAATTACGAGGGAAGTGATGAGTTATTAAAAAATAGTAAATAATTATAATTTTTTTTTATCTAATTTATAATTAAAACCAAATTAGAAACATAGCGATAAATTTATTTAATTTATAATTATACAAATTTCAAATAATAAATATTTAATTATTATTTCTAATTTAACTATTACATTTAATAAAAATCTTTAAAATTTAAACATAATTTGTAGTTAACTTATCTTAAAAGTAGTGTGCTCATCACATAAATCAGAGCTCTAAAAAATTGTTTTGAAACTCAACTTTTTCATGGGATACCTTCTTATATAGTGAATTCAAAAGATCATGCACAAAATTTCATTACTTTATCATAAAAGTTATATTAAGTAACAATGTTTATTTTAAATGATAATTTTTTTAGTTAGTGATTTTTATTTTTGTATCAAGTTACTTTTATTAGATTTTCTAAATGGCATAGCATACAAAATTTGTCTTAAGAGTCCTTACACTCTAATTTAGATCACAATTTTTGAGGTTGAGAATTGGAGGATACCAAAAGAGATACTGAGCATACATTATTTTGGTGAGGCATAGAAGTCATGTCATACTAATAATAACCAAAAAAGACAAAAATTGACATCATCAAATAACTAAACCTTACCAGTTGTTGCCTTGAAGGTGAAAGACACATTTTGTTCGCCTTAAAAACATACTAGGTCCTTCTTACCTTCCTAGTGTTCTACTGCCTATCATATGTTATATTACAATATTTGTGTTATTATATTGTTTACCCTACAACCTTCCACACAATTCCTCAACCTTATAGCTAGGAATGTAGGTCTAGTACCAACATTCTCCTTGGAAGGTTAACCTTGCAATGAGAGCTTTCCACTTCTTCTTTATCCACCAGGAGGACATGTGACCAGGGGGTTGCATTTGGACTAAGGAGATGGAAAGTTGTACATCTAAAGGATGGTTCATGTATAACACTAAGCACTAAATAACCCTAATCATTTGGTCCTTGTATCCTTTAGTTTTTATACTCTTCTTCCAATAGCACATCTCTTCCCTGTTTGTTCCATCTTTAGCATTTGGAATTATGTAGAGGTTATGCAATGCAAACAAGTGACCTATGCAACCCTTCTCTATTACTTAGACTAGGGGTTCCTAGAGGCAACCATTTCCTTTTATATCATTGTACTTACTTTCTTCATTTGTGAAGAGTTTTCATAAATTTTTCCACCATTTATTTTCTTTTTAGGGTTACTCATTGTATTCTTGTTTACATTTTCATGGGTAATGCTCCATACCTATTTCCTACAGGGAGCATAAGGGCATTGACCCTTTGACTACCATAACTTGAAATGTCGAAAGGACTTCCAGGTTTGCGTAATCTAAATTAAAATTCCTTTCCTTCTTATGATTTTTCACCAGTCACTCTCTCATAAGGTGGAAACTCTTAAACTCTTCATAGTTTCACAACTCATAGATAAATTAATATTCCTTTCCTTCTTATGAGTTTTCAATGGTCACTATGTCATAAGGTGTAAACTCTTAAACTCTTCATCGTTTGGAAACTCAGACTCTAGTTTGTTTTGTTTTCCTTTATGTTTGCTAGAGAAGAAAATGATGGAAAAATCGCCCTATTTTTTAATATGGTTTTATCCTTCACATAGTTTCGAGGGAGGGTGGAGGTTCTTCAAGTGCCCACTATTCAGATCCTCAACCACTTAATGTTACCTACTACTCATTTGGAATTTTTTTCTTTTAATTCTTTTTCTAGTATGCCAAAACAAGTTTTATATTTTTCTTATTATGTTATATTATTATGGAAGTTGCTATTAACTCATTCCTAGTGTCAAGCCCCACTTTCCAAATGGAAGAGAAAATCCTAGTGAGACAGTTGGTATGACACGTATGTTATTAGACTAGTTAAATCAAAAGTGTTTCTAGTATGTGTACTAGATTTAATTCTAGGCTATGGTCCCTTTCATAAGGATGGAGAGTATATCTTCAACTTTATACCAAGTATTCTTAGACAAATTCCTAGCCTAATAGTTATAAGGTTGCTACAAGTTGGCTTCAATATATCTATTCTAGTGATGGGTTCTGCTTAAATGTTTCCTGGAAAGAGTTTTATCTCGCTACCTCACTTCATGTGTTACTTGCAATTCACTAAGCTCTTAGAGATTATCTTATGGAGTGAATTATTTTAGTTATTCCGCGAAGGGATAAGTTTGTAAGGTTTGTTATTAAAATGTCTCAATAAAGTATTTAGGCTTCATATAGGTTGTTTTTTAATTGTATGTTTTATGGTAATTATTTTAATAGTTGTGGTTCTAGCCATTGTATGGTAGTTATTTTAATACTGGTGGTTCTAGCCATTGTAGGTAGAGGTTAATCCAACTTGGACCGTATAACCTATAGTCAAATTGTTATCATAGACAATTTTCTTTTTTAATATGTAGATATCTCCCCCAAATGTTGTTGTATCTATTTTCCCTAGAGAGTTTGGTTTACTGCTTGACCAATACTAATCTTATCATTCCACCTCACGTTTAATTGCACAATTATTTGAAGCTGAGAATTATATCCTAATATTTTTCCTCTAGCTATTGAGAAATGAGTTGAGTTTATTTATTCTTTTCTAAACATGCTATGATAGCTTCCCATGTATTCATAGTTCACTGATGGATTAAGTGATTTAATTGTATGGGAGAATAAGATCCATTATCAAAATGAACCTAGTTTAGAATTCCTAATACTACCACCTACTTACTCTTTTAAAAAACTATGACTATCTTACCCTACCTCATATTAGGATATGAGGGCATGTTAAATTTCTCCAATTCTATAAATCTCTGAATGATGGTTTTTCTAGATCTTAGTACACCTAAACAACTATTTCCTACCTCTAAATTGGATTTTGAACTTTCCAAAAACCACCAAGTTGACAATAAGAACATTTACTTTATTGGGATGGTTGGCCTAGTAGCTTGAGGTTGACATGTTGGGCCCTAGTCAAACTTAAGATCTATGAGGGTCTGACCTAATAAACTAGAATTTCATATTACCCACAATGGACCAATCTTGCACATTGGACTATTGTATCAATTTAGTACCTAAATATTCCTGATTACATCTTGACTCAAAACTAGCTCATCCACAAAAATATCCTATTCTAACTAGTGCTTACATTACGGAAGGACATGGAGAGCATCTAGCTCAAAGCATTAAATTTATTTAGATAACCACATCTACAATAGATTTAGAGTAGTTCAATATCATGTGATTACTTCTAGCTCGAGTACCTAAGAAATGAATGGATACTCTATTTAAATTTATCTTAAGCCACTACTAGTCGATCCTACTATAATATATATATAATACTCAATCTCCACAACTCTTCCCAATCCCATAATTTTCCACATGATAAATAAATTAAACAATATTGTACTATGCATACAAACAATTTTCCACATATCACCCCACAATTTTCTTTTCTTATAGGATAATAAAAATAAATAGGGGAATTCAATTCTCCTTTCAGTTTACAATATCACTATTCCAAATCCCCATACACTTACATCCCTACCATAGGTTCAAATTACATACAACTGAGTTTCCTTGCTACAAGTAAATCCTATATGTAACTAAACTCATATAATGATAATAGTTAATTCAATTTGATTCATCATTATGCATACATGGGAATTTCACACCTTTTACACTCAACCTAGAACTCTCACTCGAGTTCACCCACAAGCTCTCCTTGGCACTAATCAACCTGCCCTTCATCCCCTTCTCAATTATTAAATACTTGTCTTTCACTATAAGTTTTCCTTCTAGCTAAGTCCGTCTTTTGTGGGTATTCTTATCCACTTGCCTAGGTTTTTCACTAAAAGCCTAAGTTTCTCTCCCATGGTGCTTTTATGCTTTTTTATTCTTAACATCTTTCTCCAACTAAGAAACATAATGGATCTTTGTTTATAATCCATTAATCTTATGTATAATTCTATTCTAGAATACTTATGATGAAAGAATTATCAAATCTCATTTATCAATCAGATTTTACCTTTATTTTATTTTGGCAAGAAAAGTGCCTCATTACCAAGTACATACATCTCATCTATTTATTTATTAATAAATAACTATTTACATAATTAATTCAATAATATTCTTTGACCTTTTTGTCATTCTTCTTCACCCAACTTGGTCTAGCAGACATAGATGAGAGGAGTAAGTTTTTTGACTTCAACCCAACAAAGAGACTTAGACCACCTTACTAATTTTCCAAATAACAAGATATAACTTTCACTCATGAACAAAAGAGGAGAATTGTCAAGCATTAAGACCATAGAAAAATGTTCTCCAATGCACAAAGACAAACTCTTGAAATAGCATAGAAAAGTAGAGGAACTAAAAGGGATAGACCTTACTAAGAGCAGTAGATGGATGAACTCACACTTGCAAGGGTGAGGAGAAATAACCATACATTATACACTAAGGTACCATGGTATTATGGGAAGACCATTAACTAAATACCATCCCAAAAGCTGTCTTAGGGGGAGACTAGTAACCAAATACCATCCCAAACTTGAGAATCTCATTGGCACTTATCCCTCCTTACCTTGGGCACAAGCCCCAAAGAGCATCAATGGCATTCAACCCAAACAGCTCCAACCTCCTCACAACTCTAACTCATTCCCTAAGCTATCAAAGTGGATGGAAACTCCAAAAAAAAATATTTAACAATTCGCTTGGGGTAATTAATCATGAGGCCTCACATTTGATGGAAGGGGTTGCACATAAAGGCTTAGTAATTAAGAGCTTCTAAAAGGGGCAGTCCCCAATAGCATCACTTGGGACAGTTGTACCCTCATATGATCACCCCATAGGGGAATTCCATTTAGTTATTATAAAAATTATCATAAATTCAATTTTATTTTCGATATGATATTTTTTTTTGGATTTATGATATATTTAGATAATTAGATTCCAAAATCATTTAATTACAAAACAGTTTCTTGAATAGATTTAATTCTTTATGATATTTTGTTGATAAGTGATGGCTATTGATTCTTAATAATAATATTTTTATTATAATTATAGTTATATATAATTAATGATATCTTTAATATTATAATTATCAAATAAATTATCATTATTTTTATTGATATGATAACAAATGCATGAATGTATATATGTGTGTAAATATTGCAATTCCCTCTACAAATGAGTGTACATGTATATGTTAAATATTTTAGGTAAGTCCTTCACTACCTAGATCCAAAATTTCAATCTCCTTATAGAGGCATGAGATAGCATAATGTTCAAAAAAATCAAAAGGATTATACATATATTGAAAAATGGGTTAGATTAGCCATAAGGATAGAGTATGACACTAGAAAATCAAATAAGCATTAGCATAGCATAAAGTTATGCAAAGTCATTAAAGTACATAGTTGCAACTTAAATAGGGTCCTCATTATCATTGGAGGTGCTACCTACTAAGCTAGGGATACAAAGGTGTTCCTCTATGTAATCAAGGTGATAATATAGGTCCCTTATATAATGATACAAATGAAAGATAATTTTGAGGAAGATAGAACTCTTGACCCAAAATTTTGATACGAGGGAAAATTTTTGTGAAGATTCCGAAGAAATGTCTCAGGATTTGATAAAGAGGTACTATACACCCCTAAAATGTTGAAGCTTTGGAAGTCATAAATTTTAACTTCAATAACAAAATGTCGAAACCAAAAATAAATAGGAAACTATTAATGAAGAGATTGAGATGTTTACCCCATGATATTGGGGTGAAGTCTAAAACCCTAAAGAAATTAGAGAGAAAGCTATGGGAAAAACAAGAGATGAAAATCATGCTTAACAAGTTGCACTTTTCGAAGGCATAACTCCTAAGGCAAGTATTGGAATTGAGAAAATGAAAAACCAATGGGAAGGTATTGATGTGAAGGTTATTCTATTGGCCTCAAAATTTGGAGATGGGCACTAATTTGGAAAATAATTTTCGCCTTCTAGCTACAAGAGTATAACACCATCATGAAGACTTGTAACATGGCTAGAATCATTGAAGCATGGGTTGAGTTGAGTACTATGGATAATGACAATTTGATAGCACTGATATAAAGTGCTTCAAAGAGTGCACTATTTTAGATTATGATATTGAATGTGACTAAAAAATGCTAATACAACTATGATGAAAATTGTAAAACAAGATACACATGGATGGTGAAAGAATATGAATAATGAGGAAAAACCATAGAATAAGGCAACCATGCAATAGATTTTCCCATATGCAATAAATTGAGTGAGAAAATCTCTTTAACCTTCCCTTTACTAATTTTCCATGAAATATTAAACACTATGCATGAATTTATATGTTATATATACACATGTGTGTGATGTCTATGTATGTTTGAGTGTGATGTATGTATGTATGCTTAATGAATTCATGATGATTGACCACAATTTGTTTTATAGTTATTGTGTTTCTCAAGGAGAATTCTATATATATTTGTAATACTTAATGTCCATGGCAAAAGGTGTTAGAAGAGTTGTGGTGGATTTCATATAGGTACCTTATGTAGGTTGTATACAAGTGGATCCATGGGTGGATGTCACAATACCATGGGAAAATACCATGGGTGAATGAATACCATGGGTGGATGTGACTTACAATACCATGGGTGAATGCCACTTAGAATACCATGGGTAAATTCCACGAGTGGATGAATACCATGGGATGATGCCATTTTCTATTTCAATCATTCCTCCCTCATTAAGAAACAATGGTCCCCATTGCATGAAGTTCCCTCGTGTGAAGCCTTTGTTGAATATGAGGAGCCACTAAAGAGAATGGTTTTATGTGGTTAACCCATAACCATGATAAACGAATATCTCAGGATAGAGATACCATGTAATGCTTGTGACCAACTGTGATACTGATAATGTGTGGCCTAGAAAATGGACTTCAATGAACTGTGGGTTTGTGGATGGTCCATAACCATGACGAACTAAAATATGAGGATAGAGATACCATGTAATGATTGTGACCAACTGTGATACTGACTATATGCAGCCTAGCAAAATGGACTTCGATGAAGTGTGCGTTCGTCGATGACCCATAACCATGAAAAATGAAGATCCAAGGATGGAGATACCTTGTAATGCTTGTGACCAACGATGATACTAATAGTGTGTGGCCGAGCAAATGGCCATCGATGACAAGGATGTTGTGTGGATAACCCATAACAGTGATGTTCGTTGTTGATGAAGTAGCAGGTGCGAGGGCACATCTCTAGAGAACCCAAGCTGAATGCCGCTATGATGAAACTAATGAATGTGAAGTAGGTGCCTACTAAAGCTGGGTGGGAGGGCAAGTCTCCAAAGAGAACCCACTCGAAATGTATGAAATAAATCAGTCAATATAACTCATAATATTTAATATAACTTGATTTTGGAAACATAAGGATGATTTTTCATCTTCCCATGTGTTGGAAATCCTTATATGGAAACTCTAGAATCTCATATTCATGCTACAACTTTTTGGTCGTCATAAAATATCTGAAAAAATAGCTTATTTTAAGTCAGGGATATCTCCCACATCCTAACTCCATCTCGACCCATTTCTTTTTGAAATTGCATAATTTTTCAAGAGGAGCTCAGATCTGTAATGATTGTTATGAATTTATGCATAAAATGGCAAAAAATGATAGAAGAGTAGTCGTCGATTAGCTTTCATCAAAAACAATTCTACAACATAGCTGATTTTAAATCAATGATATCTCCCTCATCTCGACATCAATTCACCCATTTTGTTTTTGAATTTGAGTATTTTTTTCCAAGGAATTCAGATATCTTATTTGTTTTTGTAAAATTTTCACCAAAATTTTTAGATCTGATCTACAAACTCGCCACCCAAAAATATTCGTGCAAAAAAAATAAAAAAATAACAACTATTCCCGCTTGGCCCAAGAAAATTATCTTTGGAGGACGTAGAACATGCCTAAAGTTTGTTGAATATTTATAAAAATGAGAGAACACACAGAGAATAAAACCAGAAAGAAAATCTTTATTGAAAAGAAGAATAATTGTGAAAGCTACATTGTGGTGGACAAACTATCCTTATACAATACCACGGGTCAATTCCATGGGTGAATAAATACCATGGGTAGATGTCACAATACCATTGGTAAATACCATGAGCGAATGAATATCATGGGTGGATGTCACTTACAATACCATGGGTGGATAAATACCTTGGGTGGATGCCACTTATAATAACATGGGTAAATTCCATTGGTGGATGAATAACATGGGTGGATGAATACCATGGGTTGATGCCATTTTCTATTTGGATCATTAAGGAAAAAAGAGATCGGGATGATCAAGCCCTCGGGACTATAGAAGAAAAGTTCAAAGATCTTGTAGATGAGCATGGTGGAGAGTTCATATCATATGAGGAAAAATATCATCTCACTGACTTAGAGACTGAAAGATCTGAGATTCTTAAAGAGTGTGAAGAAACTTGGCGACCTAGGAGTCGAGCAATTTGGTTAAAGGATGGTGATAACAATACCAAAATTTTTCATAATTTTGTAAAGGGAGAAAGGCGAGTAACACTATTTAGAACATGCCCACTGAATGTGGTCATCTTTCCACATCCTTTCACTAGCCTGCCCATCTCATCAACTCACACTTCCAAGAATTGTTCAAGGTCCCCCCTAGGCTCTCCATTGAAAAAATAGTTCTAGTAGTTTAGTTATTCCCTTGGATTGTTAACCATGAAGACTCTGATGACCTTGTCAAGCCAGTTACTATCACTGAACTAGAGAGAAAAATTAAATGGTTCAAAAAATATAAGAGCCCTCACTGAGATGGGTGGACAATTGAATTATATATTTCTTTCTTGGACATTGTTGGACACGATCTTTACAACGTGGTGGACGAATGAAAAATTATTGGTCGTATGTATGAGGCTATCAACTCCACCTTTATAACTCACATCCCCAAAGTAGATTGCCCCAATTATCTTAATGGCATTGGGCCCATCTCCGTCTCTAACTACCTCTACAAAATTATTGTGAAGATTATTTCCAATCACCTTAAGCCCATCCCATGCTCTCCGTGATGGTGCTTCACGCTTATTTGCTAACCACTCTACAAAGAAGCAGACCTGTTCATTGGGTTTGGAGGAATTGTAGCAATATCTTCATGATTCCTCCCTGCCCCAATGAAATTCCCCATGGATCTACTTGAACTGAACTCTCTTGTGGTGATGATTCATAATGAAATGTGGGTCATATGAGATGAAGCTTTAGAGGTCAAATAGGTACTTCTTCATCTGTCCTACTTTGACATCTACTTGCTTGATACTCAACATCTCATATCACCCAATCCACAATGGAAGAGCGGGCCAAGGTGCCTTCTTCTTCTACTGTATTTCTGTTGTCAATCCTATTGAGATGTGATACGCTACTTCTTGCATGACAAGTATGTCCAAGTCAAGCTTTCGCAGAACATGCAGAGGCTTCTTAACACTGAATAATTAGATGAAAGTATCGGAAGGTGAGGCATACCAATCTGCAATGCATAACAATGCCTCCATTTCTTCCTTTCACAAGTAGGGTGGAACCTGTTCGAATATCAACCTATACACTGGGGTGACAAAATGGTCAGACAGTCGTATGATCACTCCTCTAAAGCTATATTCGGGCACATAATGGATCTAGAATGTAGGAAGACATGTAAATCTCTGCATGCATGTCTTCAAGTGACTGTTGAGGCTTTGTAACTTATTCCTTGACTTGATGATCTAGTATGCTAGACCAGTTGCTTAGTCTTCCTTCTCTATCCAGTTGGTCTAGTACGATCACCCAAATTTGAGGAAATGTTTCGGTGCTTTCTTGATGACACAACTCACATGTGAATATGACCAAGTATTGGTACACCTTTCTCAATATATTCATCTTGTAGATCTGATTGGGTGTCATCTTGAAATGAGCTAGGTCCTTTACCCAATCCTTCAGAATGTCTCTAGAGTGAACTATGTTGTTGCGCAAGCTGAATGGAGGGGTAATGATAGTCACAGGGTAAGGGATTTGATACATATCATCACAATCTCAAGCCTAGAAGGTTACAAAATCATCCCACTAACACTGCTCAAGGTCATCATGTCGGGGTTAGTGTGAGAGACGATCTAGCGAATAATGTCTGCACATGGGAATGCGGGGTATCTACATGCAATTTGGTACAATTCGAACTTTTGAATGTTCACATACGCTTGAAAGTCTTTGAGGTCTTCCTCAAAAATGACTCTGAATGTTTGACTAACCTCTTGCCACTTCAGTGATATCCTTGTCTGGATATAGCTTAGTATCTTGATAGTTTGATAGACTCGAGGATACCTACTGAATGTCTGCTCTAGATGCAACTCCATCAATGTCTTGTGATCTTGTTTTCTTGGAATCCATTGAGATAGATGAACACTTGAAAGACCTGGAAACAAGCAACATGCATGGAAAGAGAAATGTTATTGAAAACAAAGAAAATACGGGAAATGACACAACACATACCTAGGAAACCAATTAGTAAGATTGCACAAATTTTATAGGGAGGTTGGGTGACTAGTTGCCAGAACTACAGAAAAGGTAGTCTCGGTTATCTGGGAGACAGGACTGCTTGTTGGATCTACGAAATGAACTATCCAGTCAGGAAAGTAGCTGCTAGAATTGCGCAACGCATAATTCCAGCGGGGAAGGATTAGTGGTTGAAGGATAGATTTGCACAATTTCTTGGTTCAAGTAGCTACTATCCTCTAGAAATTTGCAAAATAGTCCTAGAGGCTAGTGTTGTTCAGCAATGCACAAATTTGGAGAGGAAGGTGAATCTTCCTTTCCCAGATTGTGCAATGTAGGCTTGGTGAAGGCATAGGATCACCCAAGGTTGGCCCGACTAACCAATGGGAAACTAAAAGAAACTAAGAGACTGAATGAATGGCAACACTAAGTGATAGAAGAAGTGATTAATAGTTCATGAAAAAAATGAATGAAATATTCAAGAGACATATCAACATGCATGTGGGTGAGGCAGTTCGTTGGTTGGGCGAACGTTCGTGCAAAATAGTTTCATGCATGCGGAACTAGTGAGATAGCAACAAAAACTAAAATAGAGCTAAGACAAGCTAGAATACATGTAAACAACAACAAGTGTTCATAAAAATAAAGCAAAAAACACTCACACAAGGGAATACACAAAAGGAAATAGAAATGTTAAAAAAGACAAGTTGAGGCCACTTACCCATGAATATTTGAGTTGAATGTGTCTAAGAGTCACGGATGTATTGTGGGATGTCATAGATCCAAGATTGATGTTAATGAATGATCTTTGATGTGTCTAATAAATAAGTTTGGTCTCATGACGCGCATGCCACAAATATGGGAAAATGTGACACATGGAGGGAAACTTCTAGAACAACTTTCCTTGTAACACCTTGATACTAAAAATAGCTCCCTGAATCATGGGATTCCTATTGCATGTTGTATCTTTCTATTCAATGAAGAGTAAGTCATGCATGCATGCATGTCAAGTTCCCTTGGTCCCAGATGGAACTAGTGAGCTGAACTGCCCATGCATACGGTTTCTCCACTTCTTGGAAGAAATGTGGATTTCTCATTACGAGCTGGGCTGACTACCAAGGAGGTTTGCACAATTTACCCAAATTTGTACAAATGTTGGGCTAAACAACATTGTTAGGGAAATTTGTGCAAATCCCACTCGGAGTGTTGGATCACAGGTTTGAGCAATCTTGGAGTGGAGTAGACTCCCAGAGAGGATTGCACAAATTCTCGAGGGAAGGTTGGTTTCCCTCTAGAAATGAGCAATTTTCAAGGTGAAGCTCCTTAGCCTATATCTGGACCAAGTCGGATGAACAACCTATGAGGGGAATGGATCAACTGTAATCGACATGCTACCTTTGTGTGAGGAAAACACTTGAAACTTGAGTACTTGACAAAGAAAGACAAAGAGTTGTGACAGGTTTGTACGGAGGCTCCAAAACAGGCTAAGGAAAAATTTTGGAAGGTAGTTGTAGCCGCTACAACAGGACCCTGTAAGAAATAAGGAGTTATTTTTCAGAGGAGTCTTACTTGTCTCTCTTCCACTTTATACTAGGATTCTTCAACAAATGTTTGAGCTAATATCCCCGACACTGCTACAGGTCAGTTCAATATATCTATTCTATGGATGGGTTCTTATAAAATGTTTCGTGGAAATGGTTTTCTATGGCTACCTGACTTCACGTCTGGCTTGAGATTAATTATGGAAATCTTAGAGTGAATGAAAATTATGCTCTCAGAGATTATCTTCTCAAGGGAATTGTTTTAGTTATTCCCGGAAGGGATAAGTTTGTACTTTTTTTTTTACAATATCTAAACAAAGTATTTGAGTTTGATATACGGTCCTTTTTAATTTCATGTTCTGAGGTAATCATTCAGATACTAGTGGTTCTAGTAATCATAGCTCGAGGTTAGTCCAACATGGACCCTATAATGCATAGTCAACTTGTTAAAATTTGACCATTTTTCTTCTGATATGTAGATATCTCCGATAAATATCATTCTATCTATTTTCATTTCTGAGTTTGGTTTTGTTAGATCCCTATACGACTAGTGTGTCACCTTATGGTTATCAGTGCAACCACCTTATTGTATTATTGTGCCCATTTAGTCCCCATGTTGTTATTATTATGCCCCATAGAAGCCCACTGTTGTTTTTGTTGTTTCCTTACAATATTATTGTTATGTATCCTCTAATTGTATTGGGACCCCTTAGACTACTATATATAGAAAGAAGGTCTTTTCATTTGTATCATCCAAGAATTGTCATTTGCATAATCTAAAAGATATTGCCCCTCAAAGAGGCTGATTTTTAAGTTGTTGATCTACCTTTTCTATCTTTTTGTGAGCTAGTTTTATAACATTTTGGTATCAGAGCTTTGGATTCATGGAAATAGGTCATCATGGAAATTTCGCTATAAACTTTTAACTACGAAGTTTCGGAAGGTAATAAAAAACCCATTTGAGCAGAAATCGTTCTGTCCCTCAGGTTCAAATTTCAGATCTTGTCTCGTTATATTTTTAGAGATGTGATGTAAGGAAGTTAGGGTTTATGCAAGCTCCAAAATCCCATCTCAAATAAGTCATCATGGCATGTTTGCTATAATTTTCTTTCTACAAAGTTCTATGCTCTAAAATTAAATCCCATTTGATCGCAATATTGGTGAAGCTTGGGTCCAAATTTTAGATCTTTCCTCACTATATTTTCAGAGATACGGTCAAAGACATTTAGGATTTTTGTAAGATCCCGAATTATATCTCAAATAGGTGACCTTGGGAAAATCATCATAACTCTCTCTATGAGCATCAGATTGAAATTTCGTAGGAATTTAGAGAAAGAGGATGGACTCTACCTTTTTGTGTATTGATTTCAGGTCTGAAGGTCGAAACAATGAAACATGGCACTTCATACAAGTTATCTCTACTCGAAAGGTATATACTGAGGTCATCTTGGTAGATTGGGCATAACACTTTCTTGGAGAATTCAATTTCGATCAGACTACTGACATTGGAAAGAGGACATAGAGGGCTACTGCATGTCGTATTTTCTAACCTTGGAGATCCAAAATTCCAGATACATCATACTCAATATGAAGCTTCTAAAAGAAAGGATAATAATGACTCAAATCAAGAAAATATAAACACCTAGTATGAAAAAATGGATGGATGTTTTGAGGAATGTGATCGAAGCTAATATAAATAGTTTTATATGTGCCTTTGAACAATATTTGAAGAAAGGAATGGAATATTTTAACAAGGACATGGAAGGTTTGAATGAAGGTGAGACAAAACTGCTATAAGAAAGGTCTTTTAATGATGAAAAGGTAGTAGAGGAAACTCATGATGAGAAAAAATAAATGTTAATCATGATTTCATAGAATCTAACATTGAATTGAAGACCCGCCATATTTGAAATATTGATATGAGGAAGTTTGATGGTAATGATCCCATAACATGCATACTATTGATGGAGAAATATTTTGATCTACATGATGTGCAACTGTTACAAAAGGTACGTATTGCACCTTTATCTTTAAAATTGAATCAATTTTTATGGTATAAATTGGTTTGTTCTCATAAGCCACTTGCCAGTTGGTTAATTTTCATGGAGGAAATGATAGCACATTATGAGGATACAAAGAGAAACACATTCCTTAGCCAATTGATAAATCTAAAAAAAAGGTTTAATGGTCGAGCACATTGAGGACTTCCAAAAATTGAATATAAGGGTAAATGATATTCCAGAGAAGTAGAGGATTGATTTCTTCATAAGGACTTTAAAGGATAACATTCAACATGAGCTTCGTCTTTGGGAACTTGATTCATTACAGAAGGCATTCAGGTTGGAAAGAAAAATTATGGCAACAAGATATCCTACTACTCACAATTATAAATATGGAAGTTTTGTTGCTCCTCGCCTTCCATAACAATTTGAAGAAAAAGGAGAAAATTACCTTTGTTACAGTTGTGATAGAAGACACACTAAAGATCATAAGTGTGCTCAGAACAATTTTTTTTACATTTATTGTGAAAAGGAAGAAGAAAAGGATCAAGAAATGTAAAAAAAAGAGGGTATACACGAGGAACCAACCCTAAAAAAAGAAGAAATGAATCTTCCCATATATTGTAATGCATTGACAGGAATTACCACTCCTTAAACTCTCAAGATAGAACGACATATCAAGAAGAAGAAGGATAACATCACTTTCACCGAGAATCGAATGAAACAACAGGTAGATCAGCATCATAGTGAAAGAAGTTTTGACATAGACGACTTGATATTTTTATGACTAAAACCATACAAAAAAATGTCCCTTTAAGCAAGCTAAGAAGCATAATAAATTGTCAGCAATGTACTATGGTCCTTATAGAGTTTTGCAAAAATATGCTACTATGGCATAAAAGAAATCGACAGTGATGAAACCGATCAATTTTAGATCATCTCATCAAGTGGAAGGACATACCCGCTGAATATTCCACATGGGAGGATGGGAATTCTATACAACAACATCTAGAACTACTCAAGCATTGAGGAAAACACTTTCTGAAGGAGACAGTCATGTTACGTACTTACACTAGTAGTGGAACACCTTATTGTTATTAGTGCAACCCCCTTATTGTATTATTGTGCCAACATAGTCTCCATGTTGTTATTATTGTGGCGCATAGAAGCCCACTATTGTTATTTTTATACCCCTACAATATTATTGTTATGTAGGCTTTGATTATATTGGGACCCCTTAGACAGCTATATATAGAAAAGAGATCTTGTCATTTGTATCATCCAAGAATTGTTCATTTGTCTAATGTAAAGGAGGCTTCCTGCTCAAAGAGGGTGATTTTTAAGACATCGATCTATCTTTTCTATCTTTTTGTGAGTTGGTTTCATAACAGATTTACTGCTTGCACTATCAACCAATTTTGAGCTTATCATTCCAACTAAGGTTTTATTGAATAATTATTTGAATATAGGAATTATATTCTCATATTTTTCCTATAATTGTTGAGAACTGAGTTGTGTTTATCTATTCTTTGCTAAATATGGTATGATAACATCTCTATGTATTCATAGTTCATGCATGGATTAAGTCATTTAATTTCCTGGGTGAATGAGCTCCATTCTCAAACTAAACCCAGTTTAAATTTCCTAAAAATATGACCTACTTACTGATTTAAAACTATGGCTATCTCCCGCTACTTCATAGAAGGATCCCATTGTGTGTTAAATTTGTCAAATTCTATAGGTCCACGCATGTAAAAATTTCTGTTTTCCCACCCCGGTTTTTAGTTTCTCCTTATTTCTCCCATGTAGTTAAATGCCCTTTCCCATAACCATACATTCAACAAGCTGGAAAAAAATAAATTTGCTGAAAACACAAATTCTGGAAAATTTACAGAATGCTGGAAATTGCAGAAATAAAAATCAGCTGTAATAAACAGCCATTAAAACACATTAAAAGACTGATATTTTTGGTCAACGTGACCCTGGAAAAACCCCCTACAACTCTTGGGGGAAACCAGTTTGAGAGCTCTTCTTTATTTCTGAAAAATGTCTTTTTACAGCAAGAAAATTTCAGCAAAATAATTTTTTCAGCAAGCAAACTTATCTGTTTTCAGCCCAACGAACCACCTGGAAACTTCTCAGTTTTCAGCAAAAAATCAGCTTTTTCTGCTTGTTCTTGCTGATGTTCTGCTTGTCTTTCTGCTGTTCTGACTTTGCTGAAGAGCTGCCTGGTATGTGTGCCAAACTGCTGCCTCTTTCTCCTTCTTGTCTAGAAATCTCCCTTGCTCTCTTGCTCTCCTTC
>APFE030683389.1:0-33290 GCA_000404065.3 Pinus taeda | reverse complement strand
GGGACCTTTTCTGAGATGGTCCAGGCTGCTCTGTTGATTGAGTTGGGAGTGAATCAAGATTGAGTCTCCCAATTCTATCAATTACATCACTTAAAGCATCATCCGTTGTTGGAGTTTCAGACGGGGAAGAATCTTCTTCAGAAGAATTCCACATGTTGATCTAGTATAGGAATCCCCCCTTCAAGATGTGGAATGTGATTTTCAAATTCTTGAAATGATTTCATTTTTGCGAATCTATCCAAGCGATCAAGTTGCCGCTCAACAACATTGTCAGATTTGGATGATTCAAGAAAAATTACATCTCTAGATATAACAAACTTTTTATTTTCTTCATCACAGAGGCGGTATGCTTTGGAGGTATTTGAATACCCCAAGAAAATACACTTACGACTTCTAGCAGCAAGTTTGTTTCTATGTACCTTTGGTATCAAAGCATAACAGGTGGAACCAAAAATCCTGAGATGTTTGACCGAAGGAACATGTCCATACCACAATTCATAAAGAGTCTTGTTTCTTATAGCACTAGATGGACATCTATTCTTTATATATGCAGCACATAGAACAGCATCAGCCCAAAACATTATCTTTACATTTTTGAAAAAAAGCATGGATCGTACCATATTCAAGATTGTTCTATTCATTCTTTCATCTACACCATTCTGTTGGGGATTATAAGGCACAGTTGTTTGATGTTTGATCCCATGTTGGTGAAAATAGTTTTCAAATTCATTTGATGTGTATTCTTTTCCATTATCGGTGCGAATAGACCAAATGCGAGATTGTGCATCATTTTCTATCCATTTATGAAAATTCTTGAATGTTTGAAAAGCATCAAAGTTTTTCTTCAATAAATAAACCAAACACATTCCAGTGTAGTCATCAATAAACATCATAATATATTTATTTCCATTTGCAGAAGAAACAGGCATTGGACCACATAAATATAAATGAATGAGTTCAAGTTTCCTATGTGCTCTTGAATGTGAATCATGAAAAGATTGTTTGCTATGCTTTCCTAGAATGCAAGCATTAAATTGCTTAAGTTTTCTAGGAATTGTAGGCAAACAAGAAACACCATTTTTCTTCAATGCGTGGAGACTGTCATAGTTCAAATGTCCAAATCTAGCATGCCATAATAAACTTGATGGAAGTGTACCTTCTTCATGATGAGAATTGTATGAGAAATGTTGTGCATGAGTAGATGTTCCTTGCAGTTTGAGAAGCCTTTCTTCTTCTATTCCCCTCATGAAAAGTGAGTGGTCACATGCTTTTCTTACCTCAAGCTTGCCATCAAACATATGAATGGAGTGACCTTGCTAGCGGATGTGGACCAAGGACAACAAGTTTCTCTTGAGTTGTGGGAGATATAAAACATAATCCAGAAGAAAGTCTGGAAGACCACGCAGTTTAAGGCTGATTGTGCCAAGCCCTGATGGCTTGATTTTTGATTGATCTGCAAAGAATACTGCTCCATCAACATTTTCAATGAAATCTTCAAAAAAATCTTTTCTATGAGACATGTGGCAGGTTGCTCTTGAATCAAGCAACTAATAATTTTTCAATGAAGCAAGTGAAGCATTAAAACAAATCTCCATTTACTCCAATGTTACATTGTGCCTCAACATAGTGAGCAGATTCAGGTGATTTACCTTTGCCTGTCTCATCACTTTTACCTTTCTGTTGGGTTTCTTTTCTGCTCAATTTTGTCCCATGGTAGCTTGCATGTAGAGGCATCATGTGATTCATTTCTTTTGCAGCGAATACAATTAAATCTTCCTTTTCTCCTTGAGAATGTCTGCCCCCCCTGCCTCTGAAATATCTTCGTCTTCCTCTTCGTCCACCTCTTCCTCTTGTAGAATCTTGAGTAGGATGCTTTTCTTTATGAGCAAGGCACATAGCCTCTTTAGAAGATTCATGGACTGTCTTCTTTCCAAAAGCTTTCTCTCTTTCAGCAAACTTTTTCACAAGAGAGTTAAAGGTTATATCTTTGAGATTTCCATTTGCTTGCAATGACTCAAGATAATTGGAGTAAGCAGGATAGAGTGCCTTGAGAAAAGAAATAAGAGGAATATCCAATTCAAACTTAGTGGATTTTATATCATGCATTATAGACTTTACTTCAGATGCAAGAGCAAGAGGATCATTATTTTACAGTTCAAGAGTGAAGAGTTTAATCATATTTGAACGACTTCAAGTGCAGAATGTGATTCATAGAGTTCTTTCAGCTTTTGTAAGGCTTCAAAGGTAGTTGAATACCATGTTAGGCCAGGCAGTAACTCGATTCGGCGGTTTAGTATGACGAAATATGGCGACTCATCTCTTCATTTACAAATTCTGTGATTAATGCATAAGCTTTGATGTTCTTGTTTTCCCAAATCACGAGTTCTTTGTCCGAGGTAGGTTGTACTCAGTCAGTGTCTCCTTCTCCGGAAGACACTCCTTTCCACAACTCATTGAATATGAGCGTGTGTTTTATCATCTGTGACCATTCAAGACAGTTCTCCTTGCCAGTGATAACTATTCCCACCATGGATATGATTGAATGCATTCTGTAAAAAAATTTACTTTTGCTGATAGAAAAATACTTCTGTGAGTATACAATAAAATTGTATTCAAAAGGGCATTACTGAGATTCAACAAACTAGTGTTGGTGTGGTAGCAATTAATGTAATACACCAAGACTGTGTATTAAACATAAAACACAACAGTAGCTTCCTTGATACAGATTACCGATTATTGAATCTTATAAGCCATGAAAAATATATATATATATGAAAACTTCACATCAATATGAATAAACGTACGAAGATATATATATATATATATTTTTAGTAGGGAAATAGATGTTTTTCCACCACTACGAGCTACCCATCGGAGACGACCTCATTTCAAAAATATATATAGATTATATTGGGAAATCATAACTGTGAAACCAACACCCAACAAACATATTTAATCTGGCATCCTGATATTTGGAGAGGAGAGTTAAAGCTATCCCCGGTTCTCCAGCAATGCAAGTGGAACTACCTGGCAGACAGTCCCATCATATAACGATTTTTTTTTCTTTTTCAAGTATTTGCTATTGTCACCTGCCAACGCTTGGATCCAAAGACTCCGATCCACACTCACGTTCCTTGGGGTAAAAGTCCTCGAGGCTCAGAGACTGGCCGGTGGGGTCATTTCTTCCAGATCCCTCAAGACTTGCTTGAAAACAATTACAAGCAGTGCCAAGGCGGAAGAGCACCATTATCAGAAGCCATGCCTAAACAAATAAGCGAGATCAAAGATTTTCTTTTGACTGTCCATCGCAAAGATGCATGTTCTGCTCGAAACCACCAACTGCTCGAACCTCGAGCAGGGAGATTTCCGCTTCGAATTTGTAGTGGCCTATCTGAGATTCACATTTTCTCAGTAGGAATTGCGCTTAGGATTTGGGCTTTTCCACATCAATTCGTAGTAACAGGCGTGTTGTGAGTGTGAGCGAGAAAGGCAGGTGTAGGCAACTATGCATCTGAGGCTCTCTTAGCTGTTCTGTTAATAACGGTGGGCGCCAGTAGTGAAGTTCAAGGTCAGGTGTAAGAAGTATCTTTACACTCTGTGCGTGTTTAACTCAGAGAAGGCTGAAAAACTCAAGCAGTCTCTACCTCCATTATAGAAGCCAAGAAACAGTGTTTCCTTGTATGGTTAGAATGTTGGTGCGCTAAGTGTCTATCTCAGGAGGCCGACGGTTTGAACGAAGATCTCATGCGTAGTTTTGTTCACAATGGAGGGCACATAGGCAGGGTTCAATCACAATCATAGTATGGATAGCTAGAATGTTGTAGGATTCCATACGCAGAGGAACGTTGCAGCGTAGGGTTTGTTTAGGAAAATGGCAGCAACATTCAAGGCGAGCAGCGTAACAATAGCAGGCTTGACAGAAAATGTCAGAATCTGGCACCAACGAATATATGGGTAGTGTAATACATGGATCAGGCTCTGTAGAGAGTAGAGCGTAGGTAATGGTAGACAGAACATAGATAGTACAGGCACTCAATCAGATAAGGGAGTTACAAGGCACATGAGCTAAAAAAAGAAGTTGGCTCTGATACCATGTCAGGCTAGGCAGTAACTCCATTAGGCAGAAAAACTGATTCATATTATTCCATCTGGTATGTTATTGTTATATAAAATAGGGTTTGATTATTCAGTTCATCTCCTGATGATTTTTCACATTCCTAATTTAATTATTTACATAAATTCACCCAATCATGAGGATTAGGTGTCAACAATTTTTCACACAAACACACACACATATATATAGTTATTTCCACAACTCTCACAATCCCATGATTTTTCACACATATGAATAGATTCATTGCCCTTTTATCAAATGATAAATAAATTAACCAATATTGTACATTATCAATAGAATCGGAAAATAAATTAATAATGTACATACCAATAGAGTTGGAAAGTAAATTAATACTATACATACCAACAAGTCTCCACATATCACCATACAACTTGCTTTTATTATAATATAATACAAATATATAGCCATAACAACTTCCTAGTCAATTCCCCTTTCAATTCAAGAAATTACTATTCCAAATCCCCATATACATACATTGCTACCATATGTTAGAATTATAGAGAACTCAATTTCCCTACTACAAGTAACTCTTGAATGTAATAACTCTGAAATGTAACATACTCATAGAATTTTTCAAATGCAATCTAATAATAGTTAGTTTAATTTGATTCACCATTAGGGATGAGGGAAAATTTTAAGGATTAAAATTTGTCATAAAGATTAGAAACCATGGCAAATCTTCATAGTCCCCAAATTTAAAATTATAGAATGCTTGTTGATATATATGTAAAAGCATGAAAATTTCTAATAGTTTCATATATAGTGTTTATACAATTTTCGTAATTTTTAATCTTAAATTAGTTTTATACAATAAAATCTGGGCGAATCACTATTAGAAAAGAATGGAAACTAGGGAATATTTTTTTTTGGAAAAACCATGGAAAATTAGCCCACTTGCGAATATTGGCCTCTAAAATTTTCCATGTTAGGGATATATGGGAATTTCACATGTTTTCCACCCAGCCTAGAACTATCCCTCACGTTCACCCCCGAGCTAAGATATCCTTCTGAGGAATCAACACTCACTTGCTCCCCTTCTCAATTATTAAATACTTGTCTTTCACGATAAGGTTTCCTTCTATCACCATCCCTTTTTTTTTGGACTTTCTTATCCACGTGCCTAGGATTTTCGGTAAACGCCCACCTCTCTCTCCCATGTTACTTTTAGACTTTTGTAAGCTTAGCATCTTTCTCTAATGAATCAATGTAATGGATATTTCTCTCTGATCCATGAAGCGCTTATATATGACTTTATTCTAGAATACTTATCATGAAAGAATTACCAAATATCATTTATCATTGAGATTTTATCTTAGTTTTATTTTGGCAAGAATCTCATTTTTAGGTGCTTCATTAACAAGTACATACATCTCATCTATTTATTTAGTAACAAAAACCTATTTACATAATTAATTAAATATTTTTATTTGACTTTTCTATCATTTTTCCTCACCCAACTCGATCTAAATAGAGTGGTTTTATTGCAACAAATTGGTAATTAGATACATGAGCAGACAAAGAGGTGACCATCATGATACCTGAAAGAGGCAATGAAAAACCAAAGACCACAACACCAATGGCACCACTCACAAGAAACCTGAGACTAACACAAGAAGTACTTGAATAAAACAAGCACAAGGAAACCCACAGTAGGGAACTAGACAGGACAGAGCCTCCTCACAACCTAGAGGAATTATGAGAGAAGAAAGCACCACCCCAAATGAATGGAGTAACTTTTATGAGTTCAAACAAACGTAAAGAATTAGACCACCTTCCGAGTTTTCCAAAGGACAAGATATCACATTCACTCCAGAACAAATTAAGAGGAGTGTCGAGCATTAATACCATAGAAGAATGTCCTCCAACCCAAAAAAACAAAATCTTGAAACAACGTAGAAAATATGAAGAACGAAAAGACATAGAGTCCTTACATTGATCATGAGACAGACAAACTCATACTTTCCATAAATTCGCTGAAAATAGGGGACAGGCAACAGTGAGTTGACAAAACCACACACCACACACTCAGGTACCACAGTCTCAGGGGAACACCAGTAACCAAAGACCAACCCAAACTAGGGAATCGCATTCGCACTCATCCCTCCTTACCCTTGGTAGAAGCCCAAAAGAGTTGCCATGGCACCCAACCCAAACACCTCCATCCTCCTCACTACCCTAACTCATCGCCCAATCTAGCAGACTGGATTGAAACGCTCTCCAAAAAATAGATATAAGAACTAGCTACGGGTAATTAAACATCACGCCTGAAATTTGATGAAAGGGATGACACATAAAGGCTGAGTAATTAAGCGTGTGGAAAAGGCACAATCACTAATGGTATCACTTGGCACACGTGTACCCTCATATGATCATCCCCATCGGGGAATTCCATTTAGTTATTATTAAAACTAACATAAATTCATTTTTATTTTTGATATGATATTTTAATTTTGGACTTATCATATATTTAGAGAATTAGAATCCAAACGTCATTTAATTATAAAATAATTTGTTGAATAGATTTAATTCCTTACGATATTTGGTTGGCACACAATTAAATGGATCTATATTGATTCTTAATAATAATATTTTTATTATAATTATAATTATATATAATTAAAGATTTCATTGATATTATAATTATCAAAATAGATTATCATTATTTTTATTTATATGATAAAAAGAGAATAAATGTATATATGTGTGTATGTGAGTTTTTCTTTTTCTTTTTTTTGTTAAAGCAAGAGTATTTTTTGATTCTCATTCAAAGGTTAAAAAATATAGAACTATGTTACAAGTCCCAGACAAAGTCAACGGGCATCACCACGGTCCACCTACCCTAAAAAACAAGATGCAAAACTTTACAACAAATGACCCACTAACAAACAAACTTCCGAACACATAAGGAGAAAAGACTCCAAACAAAGAATCGAACAGTTATGCCCAAGGGCTAAGACTCATGCAACTAAGAGTACCACCCTCCAGGAGTCCACACATTAACCTCAAAAAGCATTAAGGAAAACTCCCCAAACTAGCTCGACGTACTAGAGCTATTGAGCTTCCCTTCCTAAATCCAACAGCTGAGGAGAATATCGCACGGAGAAGAAGCATGAGGAGAACCCGCGGAATATGGGCGATATTCTTTCTCCGCACAGTGGCAAGTGTTGATTGATGAATGGCATCGGAGGAAGACCTTGAAAAACCACTATAGGTCTCGAATGCATGCGACAAACCACAAAACTGCTCTACCTTTGCATCCTCTGTGAATGAAAATACTTGTTCTTCTCCTCCTGCCATCCAAAAGATAACCTTCAACCAACACGATCGGGAGTAGAGGCTATATGAACCCTGGTCCGCTATTCTCTTCCCTTCTCGACTTGAGAAAAAACTCATTATCCACGCCAACCAGATTGTAGCATTCTTCTCTCAAATTCCCCACAGGCATCGTTTCCCAATTATAAAAATTGTATTCATTCTTCCAGAGCACCACTTCATTTGCCAACTGGTCCACCACTCTATTAGCATTTCAACGGACATGAGAAAAGATAAGGGTTCTTAGGATTCTCAGATTTGATCGAATGCACCGATAAACCTGCAACAGTCTCTAGTGGTGCAAGACTTTCTCAAGGTTCGAGCCATTAGCAATTTTTTTATAGAATTGGTTGTTAATTCAAAATCAGCTTCTATTATGGAGTTCTTCATGTTGAGATTTCTCAAAATCTCTAATCCCTATTCTATGGCCATTAGTTCTTCCATGTTGTTGTTAGAATTCCCCAAGTAGCTATGAATGATGATTATTAAATTCCCCTTATCATCTTTGATGGCACCTCGATACCCTGATTCACCTAGGTTACCTTTTGAGGCTC
Source organism: Pinus taeda (assembly GCA_000404065.3). Classification (NCBI taxonomy): domain Eukaryota; kingdom Viridiplantae; phylum Streptophyta; class Pinopsida; order Pinales; family Pinaceae; genus Pinus; species Pinus taeda. The sequence continues at coordinate 25,289 of APFE030683389.1, read as the reverse complement.
CATCTATATTTAGTTTTAACTACCAAAGGGGGGGGGGGGGTGGTAGTGAGGGTGGGTGGTGGGGGGCACCAGAGGTCCTTTCTCATTGTATCATGAGATGGAATCTAGATTGACCTCTGAGAGACCATCTTTTGTAGGCCCAAAAGATGAAGAATTCGGGCATCCTGAAGAGAAGGTGGATTCTCAGTAGGGTGCTTCTGAAACGTATTAATAGTCTCTATGAGCTACCTCAGGAGCTGATTTATAATGATTTGGGGTGGATTGGATTTGTCCTTGAAAATTCTGTTATTACGTTCTTTCTAGACATTCCATATTAGGAAGATTGGGATTAGCGTCTAGGCTAAGTTGACAATCTCATTCTTTGAGAGCTTATTCCTCCAATCCCTTAAGGTTTTGGAGATGTTTTCATCTCTCTCAGTTTGTCTAAAGATACAGGTTGCCCACTTCCATAGGGTAGAGGTGAAGGTGCAGACGATGAGAAGGTGATCCCTTGTCTCTTCCTGGATAGCACATAACTGGCATCTAGAAGGTCCTGCAAAACCTTTCTTTCTAAGATTCTCCCAAGTCAAAATATTTTTGTGATGCACCATCAACATAAACAGCTTGATTTTCATCCATTGAGGTTGCTTCCATAGGTCTTTCCAAGTGTTATCTAGGTTGGAAAGATTGTATCCAGTGACCACATCTCTGGCTTGTTTGAGTTTGGAATTACCCTCATTGCTTCACACCATCTAAGTTGATCTGGGGATGACAAGACCAAAATTCTCCTCTTTTTGAGGATTTTCGTAAGCATTTCTGTCTGGGTCTTTAGAGGATATTCTTCACTATTAATTGGTATTTTCCAAGTTTTCCACTTGCCACTATTTCTGGTTTTATCCCAAAAGTCGTTGACCTTTTTAATTCCTTTGTTAACAGTTTCCTCTCTGACAATGTCCAATCCTTCTCTGCTTAAGTTTGATTCCTGCTACGAGTTATCCTCCTAAAACTAGACAAGGTTTCCATTCCCAATCTCCCAGAACCTATGATTCTGAACTAAAGCTCTGTTCTCCCACACATTATTCTAGATATGAGAACCCCTTATTTGCCCTGACATTTTGATCAAGTCCCCCTCTCTATTTTTTTGCATATCTCTCCTTCCAGAGCTTGGCCTAAGGTTTGCTGGTTTCCTTCAGCCATATCCACCAAATTTTGGATCCCAAAACGTTTCTAAGAGTTTCTAGGTCATGGAGACGTAGACGACCATGAGGTTTGGGCATGCAAAGTTTGTCCCAAGCTACTAGTGCCCATTTCCTCTTTTGCTCACCTTTTCCCCATACAAAGTCTCTTTGCATGTTCATGATTTGTTGGGAAACTCCACTAGGGATAGGAAGAGCCAACAACATATAAACTGGAAGAGACTACGGGACTACCATTGTGAGAACAAGCGTGCCAGCCAGGTTTAAAGATCTACTTGTCCACTTGCAAATTTTTTCCTTTAGTTTGTTGATCAAAGCTTCCCAAATCTCCTTGTTCTGAGGTTTGTCAGTGAGAGGTATTCCCAGATATTTGGAGGGGAGCTAGTCTCTCTAAATTAAATGAAAGAAATGTTTAAATAATTAAATTACAATTATATGTATTTTTTTTTAAATATGGTCAATATTGTAATTCCATCTACAAGGCAATGTACATCTATATGTTAAATATTTTAGGTAAGACTTTCACTATGGAGATTTAACCATAACCAAAATTTCACTCTCTTTACACAGGCATAAGGTAGCATAATGTTAAAACAAATCAGAATGATTATACATATATTAAAAAAAGGCTCAAATTAGACATGAGGATAGAGTATGACACTACAAAATTAAATAAGCTTGTGCATAGCATAAGGTTTTGCAAATTCATCAAAGTACGTAGTTGCAAATTAAATGCGGTCCTCATTGTCATTGGGGGTGCTACCTACTAAGAGAGGGATATAAAGGTCTTACTATATGTAATCAAAGTGCTAATATAGGTCCCTTATATAATGATAAAAATGAAAGAATTTTTAGGAAAACACAACTCTTAACCCAAAATTTTTGATATGAGGGAAAATTCTTGGGCTACGTTATATTCTTTCCACGACTAACCTACGTAGTGAACCAGGGGGTTAGAGGGGGGGCAGAGCGCCCCCTTCGTCGTGCTAATTGCCCAGCGGGGGGGTCACAAGGGGGTAGCAGCACCCCCTGTCCGGGGGGTTTGAGGTGGGCGGGTAGCCCCCCTCTACGGGGTCCGGGGCAGCACCCTGGGAAAATGTTTTTTGGACCCTATATTAGGTTGGGCGAACCTACCTATGGTTTTCGGTCCATGGTTTTGGAAGCGATGGTTTTTCGGTCCATGCTATTGGATGCTTCAGAATGTATAAATATGTATTGTAACATTGAAAGGAAAATAATGAAAAATCAAGCTGGTAGTCCCAGTTTTGGGATCCAGGGGAAATCTCTGTGCATATGTGTTTTGTGTGTTATGCTCTTGCATTGTTTATTTTCTTTGTTTTAGAATTCGTATGTAGGTAATTTCTGTACAGGGTTAAAACCTAGATTTGGTATCAGAGCTATTTTGGCTTCAAGGGGACGCCTTTGTTGTTGAGTGGTTTCTCTGAGGTGTGTGGTAGACTCTATTCAGTGGGAGCTCTGCGAGATCGATTCTGGTGGTGAAAGAAGATGGCGAGCAGCGGAAAGATAGAGATTGAGAAGTTCAATGGTCAGAGTTTTGAGTTGTGGAAACTTAATATGGAGGATTTGTTTGTGGATAAAGATCAGTGGATCGTGCTAGATCCAGATGCTAAACCAATCGCAATGACTGATGAAGAATGGAAGAATTTGGATCGGAAGGCAAAGAGCACAATACGATTGTCTGTCTCAGATTCATTATTTTTGAATGTATCAGGGGAAGCTACGGCGAAGGCTTTGTGGGACAAGTTAGGGACTTTGTACCAATCTAAGTCTCTGGGAAAAAGTTGTATAACCTGGGGATGAAAGATGGAGACTCGGTGACAGAGCATCTGAATGCGTTTAATATTGTGGTAAGTCAGTTATAATCTGTTGATATTAAAATTTCAGATGAAGATAAGTGCATCAGTTTGTTGTGTTGTCTACCAGATTCATGGGATAGTCTGGTTATTGCAATAGTTAGCAATGCAACTGCTTTGCAGTTTGATGAAATAGTCTCAGCCTTCCTGACAGAGGAGATTAGACAGAAAAATATGGACAACCAGAAAGGTGATGTCTTGTTTATACGAGGACAGTCCCAGAACAGAAACAAAAATAAGTCATCGAGTGGGAGATCTAAATCTAGAGGGAGATCTAAATCTCTAGGAAAACCTATAAAGGTGATGTGCTGGAAATGCGGAAAGGAAGGGCCCTTTAGAAGGTAGTGTAAATCTAAAGCTCTTGATAAAGGAAAGGGATCCGATGATGCTCCTTCTGCAGGGGCGAAAACCACCTCAGATGAAGGTGGGGATGTGTACTTGGCCTCTTCAAGTACACATGTAGATCATGAGGCATGGTTGATTGACTCAGGAGCATCCTTTCACTTCACTCCCCATAGAGAGTGGATCTGTGAGTATGAGAGATACGATGGTGGTGATGTCTTCTTAGGAGATGATAGGAAGGCTAGAATCATTGGTCGTGGAAAAGTAAAGTTGAAGTTGCAAGTTGGAAGGGTTAGAACCCTTCCGGGTGTTCTGCATATTCCTGCATCGGCCAGAAATCTGATTTCTGTAAGCAAGTTGGATGATGGAGGTGTAAAGACAATGTTTGAGAAGGATACGTGTAAGATGGTTCAAGGAGCACTGGTATTGATGAGTGGAGTTCGGATTGGAACTCTGTACAAGCTGCAAGGTAGCACTGTTGTTGACGGGTGCAATAGTTCTATGGTTCCTGAAATGGAGCAGAAAATCTAGTGGTCTCTGGAGAGAAGACCATATTGTGGCATCAAAGGCTTGGACATATTGGAGAGAAGGGCCTTCGAATAATTCATGGTAAAGGTATGGTAGAAGGTATGAGTAATAGCTCTCTGGATTTTGATTTCTATGAAAATTGTGTGTATGGGAAGCAAAATCTGGTGAGTTTCGCCTCTGGTGGTAAGAGGATGAAACATATATTAGAGCTTTTGCACAGTGATTTGTTTGAACCTGTGAAAGTTCCATCACTGGGTAAGTCTGTGTACTATGTATCATTTATAGATGACTTCTCAAGGAATACATGGATATATTTCCTTAAGAAGAAATCTGAAGTCTTTGACTGGTTTAAATAATTTAAGGCTCTGGTGGAAAATCAGACAAAGAAGAAGATAAAGGTGCTGAGGACAGATAATGGTGGAGAATTCTGCAGCAAGGAATTTGAGGAATTATGTAAGAAGTGTGGTATAGCATGGCAAAAGAGTACTCCATATACACCTAAGCAAAATGGATTTGTGGAAAGAATGAACAAGACGTTAATGGAAAGGGCAAGAAGCATGCTCAGTGGTGCCGAGTTAGGATAGGAATTCTAGGCAGAGGCGGTGGATACTGCATGTTACCTGGTCAACAGGTCAGCTTCATCAGTGTTGGATGATAAGACTCCGCAAGAAGTATGGACTGGTAAGAAACCCTCTCTTTCACATCCGAGGGTATTTAGATGTGATGCATATGTACATGTTCCGAAGGAGAAATTAACCAAGTTGGATAGTAAATCTGAAAAGTGCATCTTTATTGGGTATAAGGATGGCTTAAAGGGTTGTAAGCTTTGGAACCCAGTCACACGGAAGGTTGTGTACAATCGAGATGTGGTGTTCAGAGAGGTGAAATATGTTATTAAACATGAATTCCAACCAAAGGAACCTGCGAAGATAGAGTTTGAACTAAAGGAGGAAGAATCAGACTCTGTAGGAGAGGAGGAATCAGAAGATGAAGAGCCACAAACTCCGTCTGTGAGAAGATCAGTTCGAGAAAGAAGGCAGCCAGAAAGGTATAGTCTCTCTGCATTCTGTTCAAATTTTTCTTTGTCTATTACTGATGATGATCCCAAAATTGTGAAGGAAGTAGTGGATTCAGAGGATGGAAAACTCTGGAAAGAGGCCATGGTTGATGAAATGGCATCTTTGAACAAAACTTAGGCTTGGGATTGTTGGGCCTCAAAATAGTCCTTATTCTGACTCCATTATTCACCAATACCTTGACATTACTTCCATATTACCTTCATATCACCTCCATTCCACCTCCACATCATTACATTTACCTCATCGTTGGGTTATAACTATGATTTTCCAAAGTTCATTAATTCTTAACATTTTAAAGTGGATTTATGGTTAAACTTTAGAAAACAATATGCTTATACTTATACCTAACAATTAGAATGAGTTTGTTGACATGTGTAGGTACAAAGGAAGCTTCCAAGGCATCCTTATGTGGCACTCTATGTTCAAATTGGAATTTGAGAAGATCATGAACCTCATGGAGAAGATCATGGACCTCATGGAGGAGATCATGGAGGATAGGGTTATGTGTCACCATTGGTTGAGCAATATGTGGGTCAAAGGAGGGAATAGTGGGTCTACATTTATGAGGTGGTTATCATAGTTTTTATATAAATAGGAGCACCTCCTCCATTCCAAAAGGGGGGACTCTTGGAGCATGTATCCAACTTATGATGGAATAGAATAAAGCTTCATTTTCCATAAATTTCCATTATATAGTTTTAGATATAAATTGTGTTAATGTAGTATATGAATTTACGGAATAGCTTGTCACTTTGTTCTCAGGAGAATTGAGCTCACTCTAAAAAGATCAAAGGAACATTTAATTTCATAATAGATCTTATTTCATTGATTAGATGTTTGAGGATTTGTTTGTGATTGATGAATTAGTTTTAAATTAAATTCTTATGAGCATATGAGGGAACAACCAAGGTTCTAAGTTAGGCTCTCCCTCTATTTGATTTGCATGATAGTTGAAATTCATTCTTTTACTTTTAAATTTCAAGTTATTTCATTTCTTATGCTTATGAATGAATCTTAGTTTAGTTTGGATTAGTATATGAGGGTACAATCAAGGGACTAAGTTAGTTTCTCTCTCTATTTGAATCTGAACAACAATTAAATTCATTCTCTTGTCTTTATTTCAAGTTTCTATTTTTATGTAATTAATGATTTCTTTTCAATCTATAATATTGTAGGGAAGGACAACCAGGACCTCCTCAATTAGAAGCCTCTTCCCTTGCATATTATTTTGAATCATAAATCATTTAGTTAGACATAGAGTTAGTTGCCTACTCCTGCATATATTTTGCTGGCATCATCACAAGCTTATGAGTTTCCCTGGTTGATAATTTAATGAAAGCAATTTAAGCAATTAAATTGCCCAACATTTTGGCACCGTTCCCGGGGATGGTGCTAAGGGATTGGGCATTAGGAATTTAATTCAGTTCTAGTATTTTTCTCTGGAAAAACTAACTCATGTTGAAAAGATGACTTGGTGACAGCAAGATCTTAGTAACATGACGAAGTATACATAGGGGTTAGCTTTGAATCTCATTTTTAGTTGCATATATAAATCATGATAAATAGGATGCATATATTTCAATCAATATTTTCATTATAAAAGTGTTAAACTAATCCATTTATGGACAAGATATCTAGAATGATGTTCAAGCATTTGGAGGAGAAGCAAGGAAATGAGGACTACATTGAAGATTGGTTTCAAAAGGTGACTAGGCCACAACATTCTTCCATTCTTTAATGAATCCTAACATTTAATCCAAATGTGCAATTGATCTCTCACATCCTTGTAAACATTCAGGTATATTTTTCAAATTTGGATGTGAGCATACTAGAGACTTTGATTCGTAAATGACTTTATTGAAAATACACTTGAAAATAAAAATAAAAATCTCTTTCTCAAAAGGGAGTAGGATAGAATAGGAAAATAAAACCAAGCTTGGAAACTTTTTTAAAAGTTTTGATTTTTAAAATTTGATTTCATTTATTTCTTGGAAATTTTGGTGGTGCAGTAAGAGCCACCTTATTCACTAACCTTTGGCAGGAAGATCTACAATTAAAGGTATATTTGTGAGAAGGAAAACAAGTGGATTTTAGAGCGCTAAAATTTGTGGTTTGAGATAAATTCTTCTTACTATGTTTTTCAAATTCAAAATTTCAAATGTATAAAGAATTGGCAAGAATCCATAAGTATGCTCTCCTGCTGCACTTTGTGTGATCTGGAGGATGAGAAAAAAAATTTCATGTTAGTATATTGTTTTTATTGAAAAAAATCAATATTTGTTTTTCTAAATAATAAAAATAAATAAAAACACAAAAACAAAAATGAGAATAAAGTAAACAAATAAAAATTCATGGAAGCCAAGGAAAGAAATCACTGCAAATGTTATATGTGATTTTGAAAAAATAAAAGATAGTTGTGCATTGCCGTGATTTAAAAAAGAAGAAAACGAATTTCACTGTAGTTAATTGAACAGAGGCCAAATTCGCAAAGGTTAAAAACGTCATTTGTAAAATCAATTTTGTGACCAAATGAAAATGAATCTGAAAATATAAAACATGGGTTTTTCTCAGAACGGGGTGAGTTATGTTAATCGTGGAATATTTTAGCAAAATTCGTAACCATTTGAGAGATTTTCAGGGTTCTCTGGAGTGTTATTTGTGAAGTTGCGTGAAAAAAAATTGTTTTTCAATTAAATATAGCAAGCAGCCAAGGCCATGGCAATCCATTGGCTCAGCCACAGAGCTATGGCCAGCCACCCAGTAGTGTTGCCAAGCTGCAAAGAAAAAATCAATCAATAATTTTAAAAAAATTATTAAAAAAAAAAATTCTTACTACAAATATTTTCTCCATGCTTACAACCTGCAACAAAAAAATTATATATAAAATAAAAACATTAAACATTTCCCAAGCTTTTATAGAATAAAAATTGGTTAAAGAATCCACCTTTTAGGCAAAAAGAATGAGTTCAAAATATATGAAAAATAATTTGCCAAATATTTTGGAATTCCATTTTCTAAAAAACTTGGAAATGATAAATTCAAAAGATATGAAAAAGAATTTGGCAAATATTTAGGAATTTCATTTTCCTAAGAATCTTGGAAAATCATAGTTATAACCCAATGATGACGAAAATGTAATGATGTGTAGGTGGAATGGAGGTGATATGAAGGTAATATGGAAGTAATGTGAAGGTATTGGTGAATAATGGAGTGAGAATAAGGACTATTTTGAGGCGCAACAGGGATCTGGTGGAGTTGCCGGCTGGAAGGAAACCCATTGGCAGCAAATGGGTGTTCAAGAAGAAGACAAATGCAGAAGGGAAGGTGGAGAAATACAAAGCTTGGTTCGTAGAAAATGGTTATTCCGAGGTGTCGAGAATTGATTTTGGTGATATTTTTTCTCCTGTTGCCAAGGTAACTTCTATTAGATTACTTTTATATGTTGCTGCTGCTTTTGATTTTGAGGTAGAACAGATGGATGTGAAAACATCATTTCTTCATGGGGATTTGAAAGAGGAAATCTACATGAAGCAACCTGAAGGCTTTACAGTGAAGGGTAAGAAAGAACTGGTATGCAAGTTAAAGAAGTCTTTGTATGGGTTAAAATAGTCACCAAGGATGTGGTATAAGAAATTTGATACATTTATACGGGGACTTGGCTTCACCAGAAGCAAAGAAGATCACTGTGTGTATTTTAAATTAATTGGTGACCATGTTATTTATGTGGTCTTGTATGTGGATGATATGTTGCTGGTTGGAGATGAAAAAGAAATTATCCAGGATTTGAAGACCCAATTGTCCTCCAAATTCGACATGAAAGATCTCTATGTTGCAAACTATATTTTGGGCATGGAAATTAAAAGAGATCAGGCAAAGAGGAAGCTTTGGTTAAACAAGAGGAAGTATGTGAAGACAATACTGTAGAGGTTTAATATGCAGGATATTAAACTGGTGAAGGTTCCTATTTCTGTAGGTGTGAGATTATCTGTTGAACAGTGTCCCAAGACACAAGAAGAGGAAGAGGACATGTCCCGTGTTACATATGCAAGTGCAGTTGGTAGCTTGATGTATGCAATGGTCTAGAATCTGTACTAGACCAGAAATTGCACATGCAGTGGGAGTATTGAGCAGGTTTATGTTAAAACCAAGGAAGGAGCACTGGGCAGTAGTGAAGCGGGTTTTCCGGTATTTGCATGGCACTAGAGATTATGGTTTGTGCTACCAAGGAAGACCAGGATTAGACAACGTGTTGGATATTCATGGCTTTGTTGATGCAGACTCGATTAGATATCTCGATCATAGAAGATCTAAAAGTGGGTATGTGTTTAACCTATTTGGAGGTGCAGTCAGTTGGATGAGTAAGAAACAATCTGTAGTGGCACTATCAACGACAGAGGCAGAATACATGGCAGCAACTCATGCAAGCAAGGAAGCAGTTTGGTTGTAGAGATTGTGTCCAGGTATGGGGTTAGTACACGAAGCTATAAGGATAGACTGTGATAGCCAAAGTGCAATTTTCTTGGCAAAGAACCCTGCTTCTCATTCAAAGACAAAGCACATTGATGTTCAGTATCACTTTGTGAGGGATATGATAGAAGAAAAAAAGGTGTTGCTGGTAAAGGTGGACACTTTAAAGAATACTGCAAATGCATTGGCAAAATCTGTGAGCTCTGAGAAGTTCTCTTGGTGTAGAGAAATAATGGGCATTTCAGGGTTGGAAAAATGACTAATCTCTCCTGTGGGCCTCTGTGGAAAGAAAACAAAAAGTGGGAGACTGTTGGGTTGTGTTATATTCTTTCTGCAACTAACCTACGTAGTAAACCGGGGGGTTAGAGGGGGGGTGGAGCCCCCCCTTCGTTGCGCCGATTGTGAGCAGGGGGGTCACAGGGGGGAAACAACCCGCCCTGTCCCGGGGGTTTGAGGGGGGATGGTAGCCCCCCTCTATGGGGTCGAGGGTAGCGCCCCATGACAATTTGTTTTGGACCCTATATTAGGTTGGGTGAACCTACCTATGGTTTTAGGTCCATGGTCTTGGACGTAATGGTTTTTCGGTCCATGGTATTGGATGCTTCGACATGTATAAATATGTATTGTAACATTGAAAGGAAAATAATGAAAAATCAAGCTAGTAATCCCAGTTTTGGGGTCCAGGGGAAATATCTGTGCATATGTGTTTTATGTGTTATGCTCTCGCATTGTTTATTTTCTTTGTTTTAGAATTCATATGCAGGTAATTTCTATACAGGTTTAAAACCTACAAAAATTTCTATGAAGATTCCGGAGAATGGTCTCAAGATTTTAGAAAGACGTACTATACAGGTTTGCTAAGTTGAAATTGTGGAAGGGATAAATTTTAACTTCTATAATAGAATGGGGAAATGAGAAAGAAATTAGGAAAATATTAATGAAGAGATTGACATGATGAACCCATGATTTTGGGCTAAAGTCCCAAATCCCACAAAAATTACAAAGAAAGATATAGGAAAGATAAGACATGAAAATCATGGGTAACAAGTTGCACTTTTGGAGAGCCTAACTCCTAAGAAAAGTATTGGAATTGAGAAAATTAAAAACCAATGGAAAGGTATTGATGAGAAGGATATTCTAGTGGACTCGAAGTTTGGATATGGGGAGTGATTTGGAAAATAATTTTCTCATTCTAGGTACAGGACTATAACAAGATCATGAAGACTTGTAACATGACTAGCAACACTGAAGCATGGGTTGAGTTGAGTACTATGGACAATGAAGAATTGATAGTCATTGATATAAAGTTCCTCAAAGAAGGAACTATTTTAGGATTTTGATATTGAATGTGGCTACGCATGTCTCGATAACAATCACAGGATTTTACATAGTAAATAATTAGGTAAAATGATATCCAAAAGGACATGAATATTTTTTTGGATACAACTATGATGAAAATAGTAAAACGAGATGCACATGGATGGTGAAAGAATATGAATAATTAGGACAAATAAGAGAATAAAACAAACATGGTATGGATTTTTCGATATAAAATAAATTCAATGCTAGAATCTCTTTAACCTTCCCTTTATCAACTTTCCATGAAATATTAAACACGATTCATCAATTTATGTGCTATATATACACATGTGTGTGATGTATCTATATGTGTGAATGTGACGTTGTGTGCATGCTTGATGATTTCATGATGATTGACAACAATTTTCTCTAGTTATTGTGATGGAGTTATTTAGGAAGATTATTCTATATCTGGTCTTCTTTAATTGGCAAATCCTATTATTTTATGTTATATGAATTTTGAATCCTAGGAATAAAATTTCAATGGATATAATATTGAGTTTATGGGCATTCTTAGTTTGTAATAATTTGTTAGCACGATTAGCTGAAAAATATGCTTATGTACAAGATTGAGATAAAGATATCATAGGTTAGTAATATGTATTGTCCATGAGAATGACTATTAGAAGAGTTGTGGTGGGTTGCATAGAGGGACCTTATGTAGGTTGTATACAAGTTTTACGACATAGAATAAGATAATATCAAATGTGTAACAATATAATATAATACCTACTATTATAATATTTCAAAAAAAAATTATGAGTGTTATGTTAGTATTGAACACAATCGTAATTGGATGGGCTACCAAACCTTGATTAGACTAAGGAAATGTCAAAGTCTGAACACTATTTTGCATACATGGACTTCATACTGAGGTTTGTAGAACTATGAGGAGGAAGATATTACTAGAGCTAGAATAATCACAAGTTAAAACTTACCAGATGTGGCTAGTTAGTGATAGTGATTATAATAGAATATTGAAAAGGACCTAAAAGAATAGGATACTAGTTGTAATGTAGGGGGAGTCTCTCTTCCATTCACATATGTTGGCGAAGGGTTCATCGTTGTAGTTCATTGTTGATAGCAGGAGTCAAAAGAACCTCATTTATGTGGAGGTCATGAAATAGTTAGTCCTACCAACCACACCAAACCCTTAATTATGGAAGTGTCATGTTCCGTTTGACTCTAGGCCTCACATTATTATTAATACTTTGGAAGTTAAGTTATACAGGGTACGATAGGTTTCCCTACCTACCACCATCTCTTTGATCTCTACTAAACAATATAGTAAGATCATCTCATAATAAGGGAAATTTGTTTCATTTTCTATTCGCTCTCAAGTTAAGGGGAAGATTTTGGCCACATCCATGGTGCCTGGGAAAGGCTTCTCTACGCAACAAAAGTAGGTGGATAAGTTCATGGAAGAATGAAACGACATCTTCTCCTCATCCATAAGAGTGCCCTTACACTGTTAGGTTAATCATTTGATTGATCTAACCCCTAGAGCACTTATAGCCAATTGGCTGATATACCACTGCTCCTTTATGGAAAATGAAGAGATGAAGTGCTATATCCAAGAGCTACTACAAAAAGGGCACATATGACCAAGTTCCTCACCTAGTGGGAGCCTGATTGTACTTGTGCGGAAGAAGGGTGGGACCTGGAGGCTACGCATTAATTATCACGCACTGAACAAAATCATTGTGCTATGGATTGATGACCTTATTAACCAACTCAATGGGTACTAGTATTTCAACAAGATCAATATGTAGTCTAGCTATCACTACATTCCAATAGATACCAGAGATGTAGGGAAGACCACCTTAAAATCAAAGGAGGGCCTTTTTTAATGGTTGCTCATGCATTTTTGGTCGAAAAAATCACCTACTACTTTTATGAGGTTGATGGATAACATATTGTGTCCCTTCACTAACTAATTCATTTTTTATCCCTGGATGACATTCTTATCTTCAACAAGGTTTAGGAAGATCACTTGTAACACATTCTACAAAACCTTTAAACCCTACAACAACACAAAATATGTGATGACCACGAGAAATTCACATTTGGTATGAGTTAGGTCCAATATTTTGGTTACATCATAAATGAGAAAGGCTTGCATCTAAATTTGACTAAGGTCCAATTCATTTAGTATCTTCTAGCCCTGATCACTCTCATAAAGCTTCTTAGCTTTTTGGGGCTTGCCAATTTTTATCAAAGGCTAATTTTGGGATTCTCCCATATCACTTGGCCTTTGCGTTAGGTTACAAAGGGAGGAGTGAAAGAAAAGTTTTCCTAGTCTCAGTCCCAACATAAGACATTCATTCAGATGAAGAACCACCTTTTCTTTGCATGTATACTCACATTTCCAGACTTGCAACAACCTTTTGAAATTGAGACACATGCCTCCAACTATTCTATGGGTTCAATTCTAGATGAGTAAGGGCATCGAGTGGCCTATCATAGTGAGACACTTTCTAATATAATTTGAAAAAACACCATCTGTGAGAAATAGATGTATTCTATATTGAAGGGATTCCATCAATGGAAACACTACATTATAGGGAAGGAAATGATCCTCCACATAGATCACCAAATTCTTTGGACTATATAGACACAAAGGAAGTTGCACAATGATCACCATCATAACATATCTGAAACAATTCCACTAGAACAATAAATACAAGAAGGGAACCACCAATCATGTTGCATATTTTCTCAGTCGACCCCAATTTGTAGCACTAACTACTGTTCTCAACTCTTGTTGTAATGAGACCTTTGTATGGTTTCAATTGTACAAGAATGATCCAGCATTCGTTACCACTTATCAAATGCTAGGAGATGGCATGAAAGTTCCATATTTCCACCTACAGGACACATTATTATATCTCCTGGGACACCTTCTTATTCTATCAAGCAAGCATGCGAAATTGATTTGGGAGGCACACTACAATCTAGTTGCAACACACTTTTGCTTGGAGAAAATTGTGGGCATACTATAGAAGTATTTTTATTATTTAAAACTTTGATAAGATGTTGGAAAACATATCGGATCCAATACTACAACCATCTAGAATCAAGGCCTATCCACTCCACTATTTACTCCTATCTAGCCCCGAGAATCTGTCTTCGTGGACTATCTATGAGGCCTGCCATCTACCAATCATAGTAATGATTGTGTATTTGTGGTTGTGGGTAAATTTTCTAAGATGGCCATATTTTCATCTTGTAAGAGGAGTATCACAATAGATTACACTACCAAAGTCTTCTTTGAATGAATATGTGTACATTTTGGAATCCTTCACACCATTATATGAGATCATGATAGCAAGTTCTTCAGCACATTTTTCTCAAGCCTATAGATGTTATTCGACACTAAGCTCACCAAGTCAACTAAATTCCAACCCACAACTAATAGCGAGACAGAGGTCTTCAACACGATGATAGTGCACATAATATACATGTATAGTTCTAAGCATCCATGAACCTAGGATGAGAGCCTTACTTATGTGCATCTATGAATCTAGGATGAGAGCCTTCCTTATGTTGTTTCACTGTCCTTGACAAACTTGTGCTAAATTCCATGGAAATGACCTTCAATTTCCACTCTAGAATTGGGATTGGTTGTCACAGTTTACATGGATGCTTACACTCTCCCTTCACCTGTTGACAATCCAAGCACCTAGCCATAAAATATGCTATCTATCTCTTCAAATTTGGCCAATAATAGAATTTCTTCACTGTTTTCATCGTCTTCCCATATACTAAGGGACCTAGTGAATATGGTTTCACATGAAACTCCCTCAAGATCACCTTCTTGAGCTAATTTGTACCTACATTTGTACCTATACCCTTACCACTATATATACCTATAACCATAACACTACCTATACCTCTACCTGTACCTCAACCTTTAATATATTGCAACCTGCGCATAATCTCTAGATACCTGTCATCCTTTTGGCTTACTTGCAAGATCCTATCCTGTAAATCTATTTGAGAGGAGCTCATAACTGCAATGTGATTTACCTATATCCACCTACTAAGAGAATATGACTCCTTCTTTTCTTTACCTTTGATATACCTAATCTCAAAGCCGAACTCACTGATCATGACCAACCACCGAGATTGCCTCCCATTTAGATTCGGTTGGTCAAATAGATACTGTAAACAACTATGATCACTTTTCAATTCAAACCTCTTGCTAAGAATATAGTGCCTCCACATTTTTAATGCATGTACAATTTCTTCCACATAAAGATCATGTGGCAGGTAGTTATACTCATGATCATTCAGTTTCTGTGACCCATAGCATACCGTCTGTCCATCCTGCATAAGGTATCAATGAGGTCCTCTCTTGAAAGCATCTGTACATACAACAAATTGTTTATCTAGAGCTGCAATATTTAACATTTGTGCATGTGTCAATAACTACTTGAGCTACCCAAAATTGGACACACACTTCTCTTTCCATTCAAACTTATTACCTTTCCTCTACAATGATGTTATAGGATATGTAATATGCAATAAATTCTTGATGAAGCTCCTGTAATAAATTATTAACCCCATGAAATATATCACCTCATCCACATTCGTGGGAGTTTCCCACTACATGATATCTCTTTCTTTTTATGGGTCCACTAGTATCCCATCCTTAGAAACGATATCTGTCAAGTAGTGTACCTCAGACTTGAAGAAATTTCAGTTGTTGAGCTTAAAATACAAATGATTCTCTCTCAACAATATCAAAAGTGTTGCTAAATGCTCAACACGCTCTTCTTCATTCTTAGAATACACCAATATATAATAAATGAACTCAATAACGAACTTGTCAAAATATGGACACAACACACTATTCATTAGGAACATAAAGGTATCTAGATAATTAGTTGAACCAAATGAAACTACAAAAAAGTCATGATGCCCATAACTAGTCAGAAAAATTGTCTTGTAGATGTCTTCTTCTTTACTATGTACCTGATGATATCTGGATCTCAGATCAATCTTTGAGAACATTGTTTCTCCCTCCAACTCATCAACCAAGTCATCAATCCTTTGTATCAGATACCTATTCTTGATGGTCACTTTGTTCGACTCATTATAATTGATGCATAGTTTGATAGTACCATCCTTCTTCTTCACAAGTAGTACGGTATGCCTCGTGGTGATACACATGGCCTAATGTACCCCTTGTCAAGAATTTCCTCCAACTGTAACTTCAACTCTATCAAATCAGGTGTAATCATCATCTACGGTGCCTTTGATGCCTGAGATTCCCCTGGAACCAAATCGATAGAAAGTTTTACTTCCTTGTGAGGTGGAAACTCTAAAATATTTGTAGGAAATACATCCTAAAATTGATGTGGAACTCAGTACCTACTCAATGCATATTCATCCTCAACCTCCTTTCCATTGTCACTAGAAATGTGCACTACAAATAACACACACCTTTTCTTGTTACTATGCTTGGCCTGCATAATTTTCAGCATTCTAACTAATGTTGCTTTCTTATTGCCCCGCAAGACTCTTCGTCCCCCATTTTCATCCAAGCACTCAATTGCCTTATAATAACAATCCACCTTGGTTCTGTGAAGGTATAACTATTCCATTCCCAATGACATATTGTATTATCCCAACGGTAATATGTCATTCAAATGTTCTGATGTAGTCATACCATTCAAATCAAATGCACAAGCTCTTACCCAATTATTAACTCACTTCTTTGTACCTGTAGCTAACTACAATAGCCAAGACACTACATGCACTTATTTATTAAAACCAAACTTATCCATGAGGTTGGGGTTAACATAACTATCATTAGATCAAGGGTCAATAAAAATATAAACAACTTGATCACAAAGCTTACCGTAGGTCTCATTGGTAGATGCCTCATGTTTTGCCTGAGTGTTATCCAGTGTGGCATAGATCCTAGGAATACTCTTCCCAACATCTCCCATTACCTGTGCCTCTTGAACATTGTAGATCTGTGGTCTAGCACCCAGATACTATGGACAATCTCTCCTATGATGCTCTCCTGGACAAATCCAACATTGTAGAGGATTCTATCATTCATCCTTAGATTGAAGTCCCTATCCTCTCTCAGATGCATTGAACCTCTTAGACTGTGTTGCATTCTCTTTATTGCATGCACCCTCAGGTATTTCTACCTTCTTGTCCCATTTTAATTTGTTCCTTGCATTGCCTTTCAAATATAGCTTAGTTTTAGATCTATGCTTTGGTTTCTCGTAACAATGGTTTAGCTTTTAGATCGCCTCGTCCAATGATCTAGGCTCATCAAAATCAATCATGTCTTCAAATGAAATTAGTAACCGACTAGTGAATATATAAATCTTGGCCTTGTCCTTCTTGAGGTAAGGCACATACCTTAGTATCTTTAAGAACCTGCTAGCATACTCCTCATCTCTCATTGATCACATCATTAGCTCATAGAATTCTTTTTCCCTCTCATAAAAGTATCTCTGTCATAAGTATTTATTCTTGAATAGTATCTTGAACTCATTCCAAATAAAGTCCTCCTCATGAATACCTCTGACATTATTCAAATATTCCCACCAAATATCTTCTCTACCTTTGAGAGTGAATGTAGCTATTATGGCTTTCATGTTCTCTGAATAATCATGCAACCTAAAAAACTTCCTCATACGAAGAAACTATGCCTCCACATCCTGTTATTTCTTCATCTCTCCATCAAATGTAGGTAGCATGGCTTTCTTAAACTCGTCAAGAATATTACTTGTCACTCCTATAAGGATGATAATGATATTAATCATCATTCTTGTTAGAACGAGAACTAGACTAATACTTAATTCCATCACCTCCTATATCATGAGTATCTGAGGACCTACCATATCTCATCGTGTTTTCTTTATCTTACATAGACTCTCCATGAGACTAGTTTCCATATGGCCCATTAGTTCTATCCTCCTGCTCATGGTTGATATGAAGTGGTCACTCTCGCTACAATTATAATAATCTCTAAAGTATCACTACATTTACCTCTACTTGTTTCTCTTTTGCCAGTATGATTTTGTCATTGTCTACCATACGATCCCTTATGACTTCCTTTAAGATTCTAAGTGTATATTCCAAATCCAAAGAATTCCCAACACCATGCTACTCATTTGATCCATAGGGCGAGTCTATGGAATTATAGTCTACCATCTTGCTAGTCATCTTTGTTATTCTTCCTACAAGGTATGTCATGTTAGTTGAACCAAATCACAATAAACAAATGCACCTTAGCATAATTCGGGGAGGACACCACACGTGCACAATAAACAAAATCAGCATAATACATGTATAATATAATCATGAAAACATATAGAAATATAACACATAATCAAATAAGCATATAACCATCATTCTAGTTGGAGTCTACTCATTAATGCATGACGATATCGACTACACATACCATACCCTCATGCATGAAAAAAACAACCACATCATTGTACACTTGACCACATGTGAATAGTAACATTCATAAACAACATATAATCAACCATACACTCATGACGACACACTCCACAACAATAGCGACAACTTTCCATGGTGACCTCACTACAACCATAGCCCATATCATACAAATAAGACAAGCACATAGTCTCACAACACAAGAAACACATATGCAACTGATATGAATTCATGAAGAACACACAATCCATCTAGTCTGAGGGGTGAACCATGCTCTGATACCACTCTGTAACACCCTCCTCCAACACCTACCTAAATAAATGACCAGCCGCGATAGACATGTGACGAGAAGTTACTATGATATCATTTGACTCCCTATGTGTCAGATATGGAAGTGGAACTAGATGAACACATCACACATACCTTCCACATCAGCAAAACAACTCTGAGGATCCATCCCAATTGCTTAGGTAACCATCCCCTAAGAACAATTAATTTTCTAGACCATTAAACCCCTGCACACACCCTTGACATGGAGAAGCATATGTCGAGGAGGCTACAGACACTCCGACAACATGGATATGCATGCGTATTAGGACTTTTATCCTCAGACCTAGCTTTTGACCTTGGGATTTGTGCCATTTTTTTAGCAATAGAGCTGAGATCACTGCCCGCAACTTAATGACAAGTTCACAACTGAAATATAACAACAGAATAGTGATACAAATGCAATTATTTGAACAAGGACTTGACTAGTCCCCTACTAGCCATGACAAGAATTTCATCAAACATGTTGTAAGTATGTAATCTACAAGTTTAAACAACATCTCTAAGTATATGGGTGTCATACTTATGTGAGAACTATGAAGAAATGTTGTTCCCGTACACCACTAGTTGCATTATCATCTATTAGGTCATAGATACATTGTTCATTCATTTACAAATCTAAACATGAGTAGAGCCATACATCATCATTGCCATAATACAAGATTATAACCAAGATAATAACAACATAAATATCAAGGATACCTCAGCCATAGAATCCATATATAAACCAGTACATTTACATATGAAATAACAAGGAGAAATAACCTCATATTAATGATGCAAAGGCCAACAAGGTTTGGGACTTCCATGAACCAATTGATCGTAGACATGGCTAAGCCAAATATCTCTTCTATCAATCACTCTTCTTCCATATTCGAAGCATTAATGTGGGATCTCATAAAACACGTCAATCAAAACCATTCAAGGCTACAAAAGGAAAAACCACCTTATCCCATCAATTAATGATTCCACCTCACAGTTAGACATCACAACCCATCACTAGATTGGTCTCTATAGAAGCCTTCTAGGGCTCCAAAGTGTTTGTCTTGTATCTCGTACAATATCCTAGGCTCAGGAGGGGATCGAAAGAGGTAGCCTCAAACCACTTGCAGTTCAGTAGTTAGCCCTGCTAAACCATAGAGGGATCTCTCTAAATATTTCTCAGTGAATGACTCGAAGACAAATGGATATTAGTCTAGATGTAAAATTTTTAGTTGAGTTTTTGGAAATTTAGGGTTTTTGTGTTGCTCGAAGACAAATGAGGAAAAGAAATTAGGTCAAGGTCTCAATGCTTGCAATAGCAGGCATAAAGACGAACAAGATAGTAGTGTCTTGTGATGGACTGAGGAGTTTGGTCAATGTAGTGTAGGTTTTGAAAATCTTAGAAGGATATAATGAGAATGTATTACCATGAATTCGTTAATCTAGAAGAAGAAATACATAGACATGATTTTCCACATAAACAAAGCATTATATGTAAAGAATTATGCCTATACAACAGAAAGGAAAATGACATGATGAAATAAAAACATGTTAAGGGATATGGATTCACTCATAAGAAATTGATATAGAAATAAAATAACGTGATAAACTCACTTCTCATGTATTTCTTAAAAATAGCTGCAACTGCTCCTTAATTAGCTGTGTGAAAGCATAAGATACAAGTCCTCTCCTTTGAGGTCCAACCATTATGTTTGAATGAGAAACAATACATATAGAATAAAAAAAACAATTTCCCCACCTTCAGGGGTCAAATCCATAAGTGCTGTAATTGTTTCCAAGAATCTCTCCACCAGCAAGTGAGAGTAAGTCAAAAACAAACTCTTCTCCTAGACATTTATTTGAGTTTTGCTTCATTTATGAGGCCTAATTAATCATATAAAAAACCTAACCTGATAATTTATTTCATAATTACATAATCAAGACATCAAAATAATGAAATCACATCATCAAAACAAATATTTGGCAATGACATGCTCAGAAAGACTGCTACAGGAAAGAGCACATCGCATTCATGCAAAAACGCAACACAGTGAGGAAAAAGTTCAATGCCCTCTCGCAGGAGCATTTTGGAGGACTTCCCTTGCTCCAAATTGAAAACTTGATAGTTCATTAAAAATATAGGAGTGTCTAGTTGCCATTTGACAGCTAAAGAAAGTGCTTTGGACACTCCAACTCGGATAAAAACTAATTTTCCCAGGGTCACTCCAAAAATGCAATGCCTACTTCAAAATAGTGGCAGAAAGTGATTTTTTGACCTATTTTTTAGCATATTATCCCAATATGTCTACTGGTAAGCTTCTAAAAATCAATATATGACATGTAGGAGTGATTATATATCCAAGCATGTAAATTTCTTTGCATTTCTACGGCTGAGTAAAAGGCGTAGCACCAAGTCATTGCAGTTATAGTAGTGTGTCAAATTTCTTCATTTTCTGCAACAATAGGGCTCAAATATTGATAAATATCTCTCTAACCATAAATAGTTTTGGAAAACTGAGAGAATATTTTGTAGATATGGATTTTTTGAAGCAAAACCTCTCTCATTTTCTGGATATTAATTTTCATTTTCTCGAAATTTGTGCCACACAATCATGACTAAAACAAAAAATTCACTTGAAATTTTTTTATTTTCTCACATAGGTTTCCAAGAAAGTAGCATATATCCCAATATATGATACCTATATAATAATGGAAGGACAATTTTGTTCGTTGATATATGTTTGAAGAAAACCTCTTCCACTTTTGTCCAATTCATCTCCATTTCATCATAAACATGTTTTGAAGAAAAACCATACATGTGTGCCGCCCACAAATGACCTATTGATGAGTTTGCGAGGCACTTATCTCTTTGATGTTAAATCATTCAATTCTTTAGACATATACTGCATTATTTTACTTTTTATTTTCATTTTGTGTGGTCTCTACTTCCATGGCGAAACCCTAGTTCACTAGGAGGAAGAATTAGGGTTTAGTTTTGGGAAAACAGAGGATTTTGATAGCTGTGAGGAAATTTAGGGAAATGAAAGGGATAGGGAAATGGAAAAATTCTAGGAAAATTTTGGGGAATAGTGAGGGAGGTTAGGGAACTAAGGAAATTGTAAATTTAGAATTTGGGTGAGGGGAAGGTTTTCAAACAAGAGAAACATTGCACAATCGTTTAGAAAGTGTGTTTCTTCTAGGGTTTAGGTGGAAATGATGGAATTCGAGGATGTGTTTGATGGAGGGTATTTAGGAATGTGTAATTAGGATATGAAAAGGTGTATGAACATTAGGACACAAGTTTTAACAACAATTAACCATGGAAATCATGAAATGTGGAAGATTATTTTCAAAACCATATGAGAGAGAAATGAAACATTACAATCACAGTTAAGAGAGCTAATATATTTGTGAGCATTATCAGAGACCACCATCTTATATTTTTTGCAAAACAACCTGAATATAGTGGAGGAAATCACTCCAAAGAGGTTTGCATCCTTGTAATTAAAATGTAACAGTTACCAGGATTTATGAATGGGATGACAATTTTTTATGACTTTGATCCTAATGAACTAATGGTGACACTGAGTTGAATGAGGAAAATGATGATATGACTAAGATGATGATCATGACCTTTAAATCATGGCACATCTAACTCAGTGATGGCAATGACCGAAACATGAAAATTTTGAAAGGAGGAACAATGGACCTAGACACACTAGGGAGTGACCAAAATTATATTTTGAAAACCTAATGAAATGATTAAAAAATGACTTTGAGACCATAACAAGAACATTGTAAGAGCATATTTGATGAATGGTGACTAGCTAGACTGACACACACTAACATTGGCTCTAGTTGGGGGTTGCAGCTCCTTAGAGGTGTCACGATCACTGCTGACCAGGTAGCCTTATTCATTGGGCACAGAGTCAAAATGCAAAAGATCAAACTCAAATAGAAAATTGAATCACTAAGTGAGTTTGAAAAATAATAAGCAAAACAAACGGACTCCACTTACTTATGGTAGGAGACCATTAGATCTTAGGGCCTTCACCTCGGGCTTCAAATCCTGATGATATATTCCCACCTGTTGAAGATATGTATATATACAATCATGTGAAATGATCCCTATAGTGTAATTGATCCATCACATGGCTACCTACTTGATCTAATAATCACCTTATGAGTGACCTCAATTAAATATTTATTAAATGAAGGTATTACAGACTGATATGTTGGTGTGTGTGTCTATGTTATTTGAGCAACGAATCAATCAGATTGCAAATACACAGACACTTGAAATGTAAAACAACAGAGAAATACAGTAAGAAAATACAAGAATAGAAGATATTAATAAGTAGTTCACCCTATCCTCCAGGGCTACATCTCCAGTCAAGCTCTCAGTGGTGGCCTTCTTTTATTGTGTCTTGAAGTAGAGAATTATAATGAAGGAGCTCAATATTCCCTAAGGTACTAGAGTACACAAACTCTTTTCCTTACCTGCTCTTTGACCTCTCTAGTCTGACAGATCCTCTGAGGGATGGCTTGAATCTCCCATGCCCTCTGGTGGTTGACGCTATCTTTGGTCAACTCAGCCCTCTGCCTTATTCTTCTTTTTGCTTCACTATTTCTTTTCTCTTCTCTGTCTTCTATCTTTGGTGTTCCTCTCCGAGTCCCCGACTCCTTTCTTTGTCTAGTATTTTCATGGCTTTAAAATCATTCGATCTCATGGCGGTTTGGTTCCTCTTTAGTCTCTATCAGATCGCCTGCTCTGCAGCTATGCTTGGAGTTACCTATTCTTAGTTTCATCATAAGGCTCTCAGTGATGGTTGCTTATCCTCCTACGAACTATGCCAACCTGCTTCGTCGGTTCAATTCATCAGTTACATCATGGAATGAGTCTTCTGCCACCTTGGAAATCAAAGAAGACCTCAAGTTCTTCTAAATCATGGCTTAACACTCCATCAATTCCATCTTCTCCATTGGGCGTGACCTCAGCCATTAGATCTGGAGCCCCGAGATCCAACGCCATTTTCTCATCATCTGTGGTTCACTATCTCGACCGTTAATGCGCCACGAGTGGCGGTTTTCTCTCCCCTCCGCTTGCCATGCCTCGTGCACTAAGTGGAATCGCTCCGCTTTCACCAAAACTGCTTACCACCCATAGATGTCCCCAATAAATACCACTGGTTTTGGACTGGGTCACGCCTTTAGTGCTTAGCTTTTTTTCCCATGGTTTTCCTGGCTCCCACATGACCGAGGGCTCGAGGCTTCTCCATTTTGAGGGTTTTCACCCAACGATGCACAATTAGAACTAAGCACATCAAAAACTCCCTTTGTTTCTCGATCTGGGCCTCCCAAGGGCTAATTCCATCTCCCGCGTAGTCTCCATGGGCCTCGGTCAACGCGCTTTGAATGAGGTCATCGTGGTTCCATGCTAGCCGCCAACGCCCACTAGTTTAGAGGTTTTTTTATCGTTGTTTTAAATTCCTTGAAGTTTGTCCCCAACCTGGTACAACCATGGCTTTGTTAATCATTCTTTATGGATCCAATTCAGATCATGGCCTTCCCACTAAAAAGCTTTTGGACCACCAAAAGTTTGTTTTCTTTCAAGCATCGACTAAGTGATTTTACTGCTATCTCACTTGCCTAATCTCAATCCACTTTGCAGTACTTTTGAACCTTTGAGTCCTATTTAGAGGAACCCAACATCTCCACTGTGCATTATCCTCACCTTCCTGTCCAAGACTATGTCTTCGTGTTGTACATTTAGATGTTCAAGTAGTAGGTCGTTAATAGAAGGCAATTGACCTTGCTCTTCAGGATCCTCAATCACTGAAGTTTCAAACAATCTCAAGCAATATACATTTACGACTGAGTAGATGTGCATGTAAGCTGGTAGATCAAGGCAAAAAGCATTTTCACCAATATTCTCAAGTATTTTGAAGGGTCCATACTTGATAGGCTTTAGCTTTTTAGCTTCGCCTTGCATCCTGTCCTTACTGATATAAAACCAGACCTGGTCTCCAACTTGAGAACTATGCTCCATCCAATGCTTATCATGCCTAGCCTTATATTTGGCTTGGCTCTTTTCAAGCTATTCTTGTACTGCCTGGTGGATCTCCTAGACTTGTTCAATGAACCTAGTTTCCTTGTCCACATTACTGTGTCCATCAACTATGGTATCTTTACTAAAGACAAAATCCAAAGGAGACCATAGTGTGAAACCAAAATAGGTTTCAAAAGGAGATCTCTGTGTCGAAGAGTGTTTTTCTCTGTTCTAAGCATGATGCACATAACACAAATCTTCATCCCAAAGCTTACAATGTTTGCTACAATATCATCTGAGTAACTGGGTCATTATTCGGTTAACTACTTCTATCTAGCCATCAGTTTGTTGATGAAAATTTGTGCTTTTCTTCAGTTTGGTGTCCATTAGTTCCCACAGAATTGACCAAAACTTCCCCACAAATCAGTTGTTTCTATCTGATACAATGGAAGTGGGAAATCAAAAATGAACACATACATGTTCAAAGAATAGTTTTGTAGTTTGTTCGGCTGTAATCTATTTATTACAAGGTATCAAAATACACATTTTGCTGAACCTATCCACAACCACATATAGATAATCATGACCTTTTCTAGACTTAGGCAGTCCCCCAACAAAATCCATGGAAACACTTTCCCAAGGGTGAGAAGGAATTGCTAATGGAGTGAACATGCCT
>APFE030683382.1:0-50944 GCA_000404065.3 Pinus taeda | reverse complement strand
TACATTGGCTCTCACCTCAATCAGGGATCTATAATGATTTATATCAAATAATTATCTAAACAATTCTTTTTATTGATGTTTAAATGTTAAAAAAGATAAATTTACATTTTATTTTATTTCAAGCTTTAAAAAACATTGTAAAATCTATGAGAATTCAATTGTACATTACTAATAAGGACAATGATTACTATTGTAGCATCTTTGATAAATTTTTCGATGATTTTCTTTCATAAGTATGAAAATGCTTGAGAGGTTAAAAAGTAAGGTGAACATTTTTATGAGATTATAAATATATATTGCTATTATTGAATTAATGCTGTTTTACTTTATGTTATTTTTGAAAATATAAGAGGAGCTACCATGTAAGTAGCCAGGCTCCAAGAAATCACTTATACTGAAGCAATTAAAATCATTTATAGTCCAAGAAATGACAATGATAAATAAATAAATAAATTTCTCCATCTTGCAAGGGATGAATTTCCCTACCACCAGAATTATCATGGTTGGAGAGAAATATCACGGGTGGAAGAAGATTTAAAAAAAAAAAATTGCTGGAGAGAAAGATAATCTAGAAAAAATGAGATTCTAGTGGAAGACAAAAGATGGACCTACACAGATAAGTATTTCAACCTAGATATTGTAAGACATTATTAGGACTTGAAGGGGTGAAACTATGAAAGTTACTGAATTTTTTTCCTGACAGAAAAGGAGTCTAAAGCACAGTGGGAATTGCAGATAGAAGGAGTGTGTTGGCTCCTATCATAATTTTAGAGATTCAAATAAGTATTTGGGTTATCTGTTATGTTGTCTTGAAAATATGAATTCCATTATTTGCTTATGTTTCTAAGTAAGAGATAGGAGTGATTGCAAGTATCAATTGAGTGTAAGTTCCAGTTTCAAAGGAAAAGTTTAACCATATTATAGCTAATTTTGTGGAAGTAACATTGTACAAGAAGTTATGGGTTAAATATGTGATTTCTTATATGCTTTCATATAAAGTTTATGTATACATTTATATAAATAAATAAACATATGTGGCAAGGCTAGCATGGTCTTGGATTAACACTGAGATAAGGTTCTTAGGTTACACCTCAGGTAGTGTGCATTCTTTGCAAAGCGACAGATCCCTTCAGAAAATTAGAAATTCAGAAACCCGAGAACTGGGAGTCTCGAGCTCGAGACTCCCGGTTCCTGGGTTTCCGAATTTCTATTTTTCTTAAGGGATCTGTTGCTTTGCAAGGAATGCACACTAGTTGAGGTAATTGCAATGTGTCAAACCCCAAAAGTAATATGTACAAGTATTAAAAGAGAAATGTCAGAAACACAATTACATCATGTTGCACAACACTTTCACAAGTAATTGCCAATCTAACAAAAAAAATAAAAAAGGGAATATAATCTAACAAGAAATAAATAACATTGTACAAATTTGGTTCTCTTATAAGAAAACATTTAAATGAAATTTCACAATTCTAGATTTGAATATAAAGGCACTAGTACAAATGTACATTATAAACAGAGTTAATATGAGTCTATATCTAGCCTCAATCAAGCTTAAATAGTTACAATTAATGGCCATAAAAGACCTGAGTAGTCAATTAAGGAAACCATTTAACATGAAGGTAAAATAAACGTAAACCCAGAGTCTGATACCTATCAATAATCTACCCAATTGTTTATTCTATGCATGCACAAGTATAAATGAAGTTTCAGCCACGTCTAGGTCTAAATTCCTTGTTTTAAGGTAAGGTCCTATAACAAACAACCAAGAAGAAGAAAAAGAAATAAGTCACTACATACATAGAAGTATTCTTCGATCCCCATAGACCCTAATGATTTCTCTTTGCAAAAATCTCTTAGATAAGGAATGGTACCAACCTACAAGCCACAAGCCAAACTAATTAAGTGATGCAGTTTGAAACATAAAAGATAAATAATAACAAACAAGAGGTTTTAGACAAAATAGTGACAATTACCTACGAAAATTACCTGAGGAAAATGTAACAGAGGTCCGAAGCCTAAAAACTAGGAAAGCGAGGAGAAGAATTGAAAGAATCTCTAAAGGAAAAAGGAATTGATTCTTACTTAATTGAACCTATGCACATAGGACGCCTTTTAAAGGAAAACAATGTCGTAAAGAGCCAGAACTGTAACCATGAGGAAGGTAGAGTTAGAATTAATGACCGTAAATACAAATATTGCTAAAAGAATAAATATTTTTCTTACCCTTTACTAAGTTTTAAAGAAATACGAGGTCAGATGCAAAAGAGCTATACATGGATGTCATAATTTTCTGTTGAAGCTCCTTATCCATGACCCCAAATCATTGGAACTCTGGTTGAGGGGAAAAGAGAGAAGTTGTTGTAGTGTTTTTCAAGCACAAGTGTACCAAAAAACACCCCCTTAGTAGTGGATTGTTACTTGCAAAGGATCACAGTCAAAATTGGTGTTGTTAGTGGACATACTTAAATAAACACAACATTGTAAATATTGGAAACAATGCATACATAAACATAAACTTAAACAAAGAGGTGCATGAACAAAAAAAATGCTCAAATGGAGCAAACAAGTCAATAATATATGGAAAAGTATCCCTTTATTGGTTACTAGTGGTAGAGGTTGAATACAATTAGAATCTAAGACACTTGAAGGGAATTCTTTGAGCTAGGGAGCTCAAAAATCCTCAACGAGGGGGTTTCTTTTCCTCACTCTCTTTGCAAGTTTCTCCTCTCTCTCAAAGAAGTGTGAAGACTCTCCAAATGGTGGATTCCTCTTCACTCACTAAGATGTTGGGTTGCTTAAAAGCAATTTGACCAACATGCTAGTGCTCTTCACTTCCTTGGTTTCAATAATGGAATAGTGGTTTTCTCAAACAACATTTGGCCAGCATAACAATGTCTCTTGTTTTAGCTCTCCCATGCCATGTTTATATAGAGATTTTTCGAATCCCTCTTCCTTCTTTTAGTATATGTATGATAAAGACACATGAGGAGGACAAGAGGATTCCATTGAGGGCTGCACTTCTCCAAGGCAACTCGAATTCAACTGTACTAGGCTGATCTCATGTTAGAAAATTGGCTCCAAGTGTGTAGAGTGGTCTTGGACTACTGAGTCATTTTTCTACAACCGTGCAGCTTTTTGAGGTTATGCCACGTGTGTGCGTTTATTGAAGAAATATATGCGCGACCTTATTTCATTTTCTTTATAAACTTTGGGCCTTGGGAGAACTTTTGATTTTTGAATCTTCATAATGCATTCGAATGGAAAAATGTACACCTGTGCATTCTGCTGGACACTTTTAATGTCTTTTGGATTGTACTAACAAGTGTATGATTTTTTGGTGTTAACAATTTCCCCCTGGTGTATGAGGTTAGGAGAAAACGTATAGTCGAAATACATAATGTTTTCATCACAGTGATATGTTTCTAATCTATAGAGTGTAGGACTGATTAAGAACATTGAGCCAACTCTTCCCCCCTGTCTGAGCTCTTAGGGTGAGGAATTGAGATGGAGGGCTCATGGGGTTGAGGGATATCTAGAAAATAAGGTCGTAGATGTTTCTCCCCTATATGTTACCCATAGGATTGGAGACGTTTCTCCCCTATCTTGGTCTTTACATAATATACCCTTGTTAGCATCATACCCATAAGCTGGCTTGTTGGGATTGTCCCTCCCCGTTTGGCCAATGGGTTGAGGAGGTTTGATTAACTTTTCAAGAGAGAGAATAGCTTGTTGCAGAGATGAGTAGAGAAAAACCCCTTGACTAAGTATGAATGATACCCATGATCTGGTGAGAAAACTACAAAAATGGTGTGTCTATACAAGGGGGGCATGTCCCATGCTCGTTATTATGGCTAATCAGAAATTATTACAATCGGACAACAACTAATTTGTGTCCAGTCAACGCGGTGGTTGTTGACGCGCTTATAGCTGACGATGAAATTTTTTGACGCCCTCAGGGGCATTTTCTGGTCAAATAGGTGAAATATGGTTCTCCTATGCATATCTTGGTGAAGCACTTTGTTGATGGGTGATGTGGTATGTACAAATATTTGGCGGTAGGTACCTCCCCCATATCATAATATAAGCACTGTTGAATGAGGTTCTTAGTAATGTGAGGGTCTTGGACTAAGTTAATGAATTGCAATAGTAACTAAGTACGACACCACCTTGACATGAATGATTGAGTTGATGTCAAATTTCAATGGGACCAATGACATCATTGGGAAATAATGGTTCCCAATGTGTCACCCAAGGATATCCCTATTGAGAGAGGGAGTATCCAAGGTACTACCTCTTTCCTGGAATATATTTGTTGAAGTCGACAGGAAAGGGGTGTCATCTGTATGACATGGTGAGTCTGGAAATCAATGTGAGATATGAACAGATTGTAATAACTTGTGTCATATAGTCATGATAACGATGACTATCGATATTGGAGGATATAGATATCTATACTAGGGTTAGAACTTGATATGCAAACAACGATGGTTAAAAACATGTTTTCTGATGATCTTGGAGTTGGTAGGATTTCCAGGATGGGTGTAAGTGATTTTTTATAGATGTGAAAAATGGGGATGATTTTCTGATGAGTTGCGACCAAAGGTGATTAAAGACTGTAGGCGGTTGAAGGCTATGAATTGTAAAAATCAAATGTGGATGGGAGATTTTTTTTATTTTTTATTTTGTATTTTTGAAAAAATATTTGTACACTTGCCAAAAGAATAGGGGTTGGTTTGGATGTACAACCATGGAGACGGGTGCCCCATGATGATAGTAACATGTGTGAAGATGTAATGTATCTGCTGAGCGTGGGGGCCCCATTGGTTAGTCTTCGTGTCAGGTGGATGAGGTGGGTGAAGAGGTACAAATGGGTTATGTGATGTGGATGAATGATAGGCAAAATGTAGGATGCAGAGGTGCATTCATTAGTATTGTGAGAGGGCCCAGGAATGGGGTGAATGCATAATGAATGTAGCGTAATGAGGCTAAACTTTCAGATATGCTTGTGAGATGGTTCCTGGGCTGGAGTGAGTGGTCATGGCTCCTTTGTGTGAAGAAGGATCTACAATAATGAAGGGAGCCATGGGGGGGAGGGGGGTTTCTATCAACTGGCGTGAATTCTTATCATGTACAAGTGTGAGATGTTGATAAACATGGCCGAATTGATGGATTTTATGGTGCATTTTAGATAAATGATATCAAGATATGCAAAGCTTTTTAGGGGGGAGCCTATCAGTCTGGGTGGAGAATGATACCTACTCTGTTTTCGCTTGTCAAGCCATTGGTTGAAGTTGACCATGTGTGATGTTCCTGCAATGGATACAACCAAAACCCTAAGTGAAAGAATCATTCAAGACATATATATACAATGAATGTTATGGACTTAAAGACTTAGAGATGTATTTGACATGTGTGATAAGCTGAAAAAAAAAAATGATTTTTTATATTTACCGGAATGGAGGGTTCTGTGATGAAGATGTCATGGGATTGATCTTCGTGTCTCTTTCGGTTTTGTCAATGGAGATCCCAAGCTTCTGTAATATACCCCAAGAGATGGAAAAAGGGGCGATAGATAGGGCCATGGGGCCCAAATATCAATTATTTTCATTGATGAGTTTTGGAGGTTAGAGAGCTTTCTTGTTGTTGCGGTGAGCCTGTGCACCAAGGATTCACACAGAGAGAGACAGGTAAGCGCTTGAGCCCTAGCCTTTCTAATTTTGATTCTTTTAGGTTAGGTAGGTTATACAGGGGTCCCTTATATAGCCTTTTGAAGGTCAACCTAGGTGACCACATGGGTGACTCTCCTTGAGCTGCATTGTCTTCGTGCAAAAATTGAGTTTTGTACGAAGATCCAGCGTGAAAGAAATACTCAGACACGCATTGCGTGCATCTAAGTTTTGGGTTTGCGCAAAGAACCCTTTTGGGGCCCGTCGCACTTTCACCAATATTTTGAGCGTGGTGCACATGCCTATATGAGATACAGATGTGCGCACTATGCATTGTTCTGGAGGACAAACATGCACACCATGCGCCTGTTTAGGAGAGATGCGCGTGGTGGGGGGAAAATGTGTTTTTTGCCCCGTTTTTTATTTTTTGAGAACCTGATGGGTTCTCTTCTCTAACTTGTGGCATCCTTGGTGGCAGGATGATTTGGAGAGAGCGAGACTGGGTGCTTCTCTGGACTACTGCATCGCTAGCTACTAGAGTGAGGCATCAGCTAGTGTAGTGGGGGTTACTAAAGTTTCTTCAAAACCTGTTGATGAGGTCATAGGATAGGTTCCTGCAATATTTGTTTAGTTGTTGGGATGAGGATCATCAGGTGATGATTATACCTCATGCAAACCTCTTGATATTGGTGCAGACTAATGTCTATTTCATCATTGGTTTGATGTTGTGAGGGGAGGTGCTTCCCTATCCACTTCTAAGAGGAGATGCTAGCATGAGGGTTTGGGCCGATGGGCAATACAGACCCATCCCTATCCAAGCGAGCAGTGCTGGCTATGATCATCATACTGGTGGGGTCAATGTCCCCCAACGGTGCTTGGGGCCGCATATATCAATTCTGCAAGAGCTACAGGCAGGGGTGTTCTTTGACTAGGCACGATTGTTGCATCGAGGGATGATGTCTCAGCTTACGCAGGTTCAACATTTGACACTAAAGAGTTTTTGTTATGGAAGTGTGCTTTGCAACATACTCTATGAGCAAGTTGTTATGCTTTGCCCTGTTCTTACAGTACCGATGGAGCCTCGTCAGGAGCCTCGCATGTGTCATTGGGGATGGGCGATGCCGCGGGAGGGCAGAGGAGAGGTGGATTGTTACTGGGACAATGTGGTACAACATTGGTTTGAGTCCAACCTCTAATTGATTTTCGATTACCCGTACCATGGGATTGACTTCTAGGGTGATTCGAAGATGGGGCTTCCTCCAGGTGCTACTTGGGGACTAGCAAGTATATGTTTGTTATTTTTGCATTTTGTATACATAAATTGTATGAGAGGCGGTGCTACCCATGGCGTGGGATGTTGATGCCTCGATGACATTGCGCGACAAGATATCTTGTGGAGGTATCCATCTCTCAAGCGAGGTCTTGTTATGGTGTGGCATGTTTGTGTGGATTGGTTTTAGTGCTGCTCTTGCTACACGGAATTGTGTAAGGTACTGACAATGCATTGTGTGCTGGAATTGAGAGCATATGCGACAATAACATCGTGTAATTTTTTCTTATTTTGACAGGTGCTTATAAGGGATGTGGGCCACTGAGCAGAAGATGTCATTGAACTTAGTTCATGACATTTATTGATCAAGTGGTTAGGTTTGTCACATAATGCACATGTGATAGGCGAATTTCTTTGCCAAGTGGTTTTTTATTGCTTTTGGCCTGTTCTAGAGTGGTGATGGTGATGGTGATTGGAGGTGAAATGATCGGGGCTTACCGCCTTTTCTCTTGAAAAACACATAGGACATCTAGGGTTCTTTCGCTGGGTGGGGGGATGGTTTCTATGGATTTTGTATCTGAGTCCAGCAGATAGGGATTTTCGTTTACGAATTTATGTACGAAATTGAATGTTTTGCAAAATTGGGGAAGGTGAGCATAGGTCCTTTTGTGGTGGTTCTCCTTGCATATAATGCATATACGGCGTTGATGCTTAGGCTTTCTTATTTGTGCCTCTTGGGTGGTTGGGTGGACCTGGTAACGTGTCCATAACTCTAAGCAGAAGTTTACCAGATGAGGAGGGTCATCACATATAGCACATGGTAAAGTAGCGGGGTGGAAATACTGCTTGTTATTCCTTCGTGAATTGTAGGCAAGTGCAGAGTTGGACGATGCCTCTTCATGTATGTAGAAGATGTTTTGACATTTATCATCTTTTTTAGGTTGGGTTGGCGCTATGGGCTCGTTCATGTTGGCTTGGATGAGACTGTTGGCCGGATAAATCGATCTTGCGGACAAGGCCGATCTCCCTATTATCAACAGATATCTAGCAACAAGCAGGACAAACAAATCTCCCTTTCTCTAAATATATTGTGATTCATTAATAAAAACTAAAGAGGTGTTTAGACCCTACCTTAAGTCCAACGCTAGTTTGTGACAGCCATGCTCTACGCATCTGAAAGAGTTTCCTTTTAAGAACCTACAATCACAAACAAGCACACATCAAATAATACCTGCATAGCTAATATAATAAATCATGTTCATCATGGTGATCAAGGAATCCATGAAATAAACCATAAAACACTACTTATTGAGAAAAATAAACTTGATTGTATTAACTTTGAGATAGAAGAACTTTACAACCTTTGGTGCCTTGATGTTGTACAAGCTCTTCCCAGGGTCCAAACAGGAATCTCCTCTACTTTGACAAGCCTCACTCTCTTCCAAATGAGATAAAAAAGGTATGTAATCTCTCCTCTCAAAAGCTCAATTAGGAAGACTAAGCTCCAGCAACATTTCGCCTAAAAAATATTCAGCTTTTAACCTCCCAAGTAACCAGCCCAAAGCTTCATTTTATAGTGCAAAGGAAGGAGGTTACAGGTCCACCTTTGAAGGGATAGAGTCCTCCTTTAAAGGGATAAGCTCCTCACATCAAGGGGTTAGCTCCTTAAGGTATGCGATGCATGAACCTTTAAGGAGTGAACTTGCCACCTCAAGATTCCCTTTAGAAGCTTCCAGAAATGACTCAAAATGGGTTTTTAAGAATGTGCTTGTGCATTTTTAACTTTTACAAGGGTCCGCACCCATAACACAGAGACAGAGCAGTCAGGTGCATAGGGGACATGACCATTAGGTGCGGGACCGCAGGTAATGCTAAGAGAAAGTGTGGAACCAGAGTTCTAGAGATTTTTAAGGTATTCCTCTTATTTTCAAGGCTTGATATGAAGAACTGAGGTTTAAGACTTGCAAAGGAGGAAGGTATGCGTGTTGATAGACTCATAGAGATTATAGAATGTCAAGGTGACAATTTTTGTGCAATAGATTGCCCCCTAAAGTGCGAAGTCTGTAATAGATGAGGATAGTTTTTGTCATCTAAGAAGAGTGAAGTACTTTATCATTTCAAGGATCTTCCTGTGGACACCCTGGTCAGAACCTGTAAAAAAATTCAATGCAATATATATATATATATATATATATATATATATATATATATGAACATATCATCGTTGAGGTAGGCATTCCCATACTCAGATCAAAACTGACTAGAAAACTAACTAAACTGCTCTGATATAGGAATTATTTTGTAATACATCACGACTATAGACATATGTAGACACAGTATGGGCACAGCCATCTGTTTATGAATAGTCCACTGTATAATGAATAACAAAATTCCTCGCAGCCTAGATGGTGGAAACTAGATCCAGGGTCTTGATTTATGCTTCCCGAACTAGTACAATTCTATCCATGTGAATGAATGTGTCGAAGTCAAACATGGTAGAAACCACTTGATTACCAGTCAATGATGTAAACTGTTAACAAGTGTGAGAGAAACCACCAGTAATGTCAATGGCCCTCGAAGTACTTAGTACAATCCATGAAATGTGAATAAATGAGTTGTTGTCGAACATGTCACAGAATCCTTTGATCGAAGGTCAATGATGCAACCTGTCGTCAAAGGCGAGAAACCTGCCATTAGGGCATGCAGATTCCAAGGTACTGACATTTCTAGATAATGAGTTGGAGTCAATAGAAAGCGATCTGTCATAGGCAAGCCCACAACATGAAATCATAGATCAAGTTTTGAAGAAATATATTTGGCAAGGACTAACTCAAGGATGGTCAAGATGGATGACAGATATTTTGCAAATGAATGGTTTATTTAAACTGTCCTCTTGAACACTTAACGACACTGCAGATGGTTTGGTAACAATTGACCCAAAGCTAATACCCAGAAACCGACTGAAGACTTTCAATATGGTTTGATTAACTGTTAGGAAAAGGATTTCCCAACCCAGGTGAACAAAAAGTGTCGTGTTCAAGAGTGGTTAACTGCTTTTCTAAACACAAAGTATAACAAATAGGTTTATTTTTCTCTCTTTTCCCCCACCATTTCTGGCAAGTACCTATTTATTTTTGACAATCTTGAGGAGGATAACATCGGCTTGATTATAAGCTCATCCTTCGGATGAGTCCAACTTAGTTTAAAATTCGAACCCTAAGAAGGAGTGGTCTATTCCTGTTTAAAATTGAACAGGTCCTTTACTGTTGAATTTTAACGAGTCCAGTATAGGAGAAACTCTGTGTTTTTCAGCTTTAGGGAGTCAGAAGAAAAAATTAAGAAAACTCCATGGTTGTCCTTTTTTCGTAAATTTGTGTCCCCCAAGCCCGAAAAAGTATAAAATAATACTTGAGAGAACCGCTTGACCATTAAGATCAAGGAGTAATTTCATAATTAGTGACTCTGATCTGAAAAAGTAAAAAAGCGATCAAAAACACATTGTTTTATAACCAATATCGAACTTGAAACGACAAAAGTCCGACAATCTTTTCAGGTTTATACGATCAGAAAAGAGCTATAAGTGGACTGTCCTTTTAATTCCATTTTAACGAGTTTAAAAAGAAAAACTCGGAAATCTTTTCATATTTTACGAGTCAGAAAAGAGCTTAAAGAGGACTCCTATGTTTCGCTTTTTCGTAAATTTTGGAAAAGTCCGAAAAAGTGAAAAAAGTATGCTCTTTGTTGAAAATGATCAATTCTTCCTGAAAATCCAATATTCTGCACAAAAACTCAAAACATTACTCATACCTGTTTAAAATAAATAAAAATGCATCAAAAGTTACCTTTTTAAAGTGAAAAATAAACAAATTAAAAATGCATTTATTCAAAAAAGCTTATAAAAAGGGCTTTTGTAAATTCATTTTTACCGTTTGACTTCAGAGTAAAAAGTAAGAGTTTTGGTAAGAAACTTCTTGTGAAGATTGCAGAAAAACCGACCGTTGGAATCGAAAATCGTCAGCTCTAGGTAATCCACATCATCCCTATCTTGCATTTCAACCATTTAATTTTCTTTTAGGGCTTTCAAAATTGATTTTTAAAGGAAAATTTTGTTTAAAAAGCCGCTCGCGAGGGGTCCGCAAGTGAAACATGCGGCCCCTGCGGACCCTGACTTTTTTGTACAAAGGAAAAAGTTGAGGTCCCGCACCTGTTCTTAAGGATGAGTGTGGACCTACGCACTGTCCCTAACTAGAGGGTGTGAACTCCGCGAAATAAGTTTTAAAATGTCAATTTTTTCATTTCCGCCCGAAAATTTTGAACTAGAATATTCTAATCCGCCTTTTTTGCAATGTAGGATATACAAAATGCTCATTTGGCGGGAAAGGGAGCACGAAGGTGTGGATCTTGCCGCATTAATTCATCCACCTACAATACAGGCATTAAAAACATGCAGACTATTTAAATTCTGGGCCATACCCAGCATGAGGGCTCAGGTAGACTTTCTGCAATGGCTGGTAGACAGGTGGAGCACACAGGACCAGTGTTTCATAATTGGTGACCAGCGGCTCAAAATCGAGCTAGAGGACATTTATTTCTTAACTGGTTTGCCCAAGAGAGGTGAATGATTATCTCTATTCAGGACTAGGCCATGTGGCCAGTCTGTGGCTAGTCTCCGACCAGAGTTTTGTAATTACCAAACTGAGGACAAATCGATAGATATTAAGACTATCTCCTGTCCTGAACTTAAAGTGATTGAATTTACTGTCACTAGACTATGCAGGAGTGCGACATTGCATGTAACTACCAGATCCCAAATGTGAATGGCAGTAGACTGTTACCGAGGCACCATCTTCAACTGGTGCGAGGCTGTGTTGGCAAATGTAAAAGGCCAACTGACTAGAGCAAAGAACGAACAACTAAAAAACTTTGGATATGGTTTCTTGATTGTGAGCTTTGGCCTAGAGAGAGTTCCTATGTTGGTCCCACAACAGCTTTCCGTTGAGGCTAGACTTCCTCGAGAGCCTAAGATTATGCGCTAGGTTGCAGTGATGACCCGTCATCTTGAGGAGGGTACAGAGGTTGTCAGATTTCCACCTGAGTATTTTCGTTGGTTGAGGAACCAACTTTTTGTGATTCAAGACTTTCCATATGCTGGGATGGATTATCATGGTGATACAGACATGGATCTTCCACCAGGAGAGCAATGGGATGATTCAGGTCAAATCATTTTCTAAATTTTAAACTAGTTTTTTTTTTTGTTTTTAAATCGTCCAAAACTTACAGTAAAAAGTTTTAAATGCAGATGTGGGTCCACAGCGACCGGCAGCTCTCTAGCCCTATGAGAGAAGACACCCAGCTGCAGCAGCACCGGCCCCACAGGACCAATCCTGACCGAATTGGAGCATCATCTAGAGCGTTTGACAACAGATATTCTAGAGACTAGTATAGATGATATTCCACTTAGGTTACAACGCTATGTGATTGGGGTCCCAGGACCTTTTAGGAGGTTCCTTTGTAGGGTGGCCCGAGCAGTGGTTTCTTATCGTGATCATCATCACGGATAGGATGATCGCCTTTGTAGACTCATACGACATTTTATACCTTTTGTACTATCATTTTTGTCAATCATAAGGTGTTTTTCGACCTATGATCGAAGACGATGTATATTTGACACACTTCTATGCTATGATATATCACTATTACTGGCTATCTTGTATAACATGTTTATGGAATGTTTTTAAATTTATTGTCTTGATTATTGCAAATGTCTATTTAACATTCGAGAAGCAACTGCATCTGCTAATGTATTTAAATATCTTGGAATATATCGATATTCAATGTAGTCAAATTCAAGTTCCAAGAGACAAACTCTCAAAAATAATCTTAATAACACTGGATTTATAATGGCATAAAACCCTATTAAGCTGTAATACAACGAGTTCAGAATATAACCTAACAATCAAACTCCGAATCCCAAATGAGATGGATTCAAATAATAACTCAATCACTGCACTATACTCTGCAATGTTATTTGT
This sequence comes from Pinus taeda, assembly GCA_000404065.3. NCBI lineage: Eukaryota > Viridiplantae > Streptophyta > Pinopsida > Pinales > Pinaceae > Pinus > Pinus taeda. Next base: position 37,973 of record APFE030683382.1, on the reverse strand, counting down.
TGTTTGACACAGGCTTATCCCATGCATAGATACTAACTCATCAGAGGGTGAATAGATAACCCAAGTTGCGGAAGAAATGTTCCGTGTACTACAACAAGCACCATCATCAAAACCAATGTATGTTTGAAGAGACGTCGACATCTGCAATATCAAGAGTAAAATCAAGATAAGCAAGAATAATAATAAAAACACTCTCTAAACTAGGCACACTTTCTAATCTAAAACACACCAACTAGAAAGAAACTATTCTATCAAAAATCTCCACACCAAATTTTAAGCATAATATTTTTTCTAGGTTTACCCAAAGAGACACCGTCAAAATATACTAATTCATAGGCCCCTTTTGCCAACTTTCGCTTGACAACATAAGGACCATGCCACATAGGTACAAATTTTCCAGCCCCTAGCTTATCGTTTGCTTGATCGTATAGTAAAACTAGGTCTCCTTCCGAAAAATTACGAGGTGTAACATTTCGGTCGTACTGAGCTTTTATTCGTTTTGCATGAGTCTCGATTGCTAATGCAGCATCACATCGATTCTCATCTAGCTGAGCTAAGTAAAACAAAAGTTTCTCCTCTTCAAAAGTGGTTGGGAGTAATTCTATGGCTATTTGCAATGACGGAATTTCGCATTCAATAGGTAACACTGCTTCCAACCCGTAAACTAGCTAAAAATGAGTGAAACCAGTTGATGTTTTGATTGAGGTTCGGTATGCCCAAAGTGCTGAAAATAACATGTTATTCCAATTCGACCAATGAATACCAATGATTCGTTGGATCATAGTGACTAGAACTTTATTGATTTCTTCAACGAGACCATTAGCCTGTGGGTAATATGGAGTAGAACTATCGTGACGTAGGCCAAGTTGATCTGTTAGTTCAATCATCATGATGTTTTGAAAATGACTTCCATGATCAGTAATAATAGCTTGAAGAACACCGAATCTAGCAATTATATGATTGAAAACGAAAATTGCAGCAGTTTTGTCGTCTGCCAAAAATGTAGGCATCGCCTTGGCCCACTTTGTAAAATAATCTACCGCAAGAATGATATACGCATGCCCCCCTGCCAAGTGAGGGTTACATGTAATAAATTCGATACCCCACTTTTCGAAAGGACTGATGGAAATTATAGGGTGGAGAGGAGCAGGTGGAGCACGCATCTTACGATCAAAAATATGGCAATTATGGCATTTTCGGACTGCATTGATACAATCTTTAGATAAGGATCGCCAGAAATAACCAGCGTGCAATATCTTTTGGGTTGTGGCATACCTAGACATATGACCACCACATGCTCTAGAGTGATAGTCATTTAGAACCTTTTCAGCTTCTTCATGAGTTATACAACGTCAAAAAACAAAATCTGCCCCACAACGATAGAGTGTATCTCCAATAATATTGTATTGTTGGGATTGGAAACGTATTTTCCTTCACTGAGATCGTGAGATTTCAGGCCGAAAAGATTGGGTTTGGAGATAGACAATTATATCTCCATACCATGGATCAAGAGTACTGATAAGAAACAAGGATTCATCCGCAATGGGTTCTTCCGCCACAATTTCAGTATCAGTACGTGGGAAATCACACATCAGTTCCGCAAAAACCAAAGATTTCTTTGCCTTGGATTTTTCAAATTCCAAGTCAAATTCCTACAGGATGACTATCCATGTGGGATACTTGCCCCCTAGCAATTGTTTGGTTAAAATATACGTCATAGGGTTACAATCAGAAATTACCGTGGTTTTGCGTAATAACATGTAGTGACGAAATCTTTGGACAGCTTGAACAGCTGCCAAGGCCAATTTCTCCACATGTGAATATTTAAGCTCAATCGGATTCAAAGTTTGACTAAGATAGTAAATCACATGTTCATTGTTGAATTCATCTTCCTGAACTAAAACCATCCCAATGGTGGAATGAGAAGCGGCGAGGTACAAAAAGTAATCTTGGTTGTAGTTGGGAGGATGCAATAACAGTGCATGGGTCAACGCATGTTTAAGTGCATCAAAAGATTTGTTAGCTATCTCATCCCAAAAGAAAGGAGTATTCTGTTTCAACAACCTGGTAAAATATTTCGTTATCTCGGTGTAGTTAGGAATGAAATGACGTAAAAAATTTGCTTTCCCTTGCAAACTTTGGAGTTGGCGAAGAGTCGAAGGCGGAGGTAATCTGACAATAGCATCAACCTTCGAGGGATCGACGCGAATGTTGGCTTTTGAGACAACAAATCCCAATAAACCACCATTTCTATACAGAAAACACATTTGGGTGGATTCAACCTAATTCGATAATGCCTACATCTCATAAAGATTGCTTGTAAATGAGTGAGATGATTGGCTCTATGTAATGAATGAGCAGGTAAGTCATCGAGATAAGGCTACACAATGTGCTTGATGTCATGAAATGCGTAAGACATAGCCCTTTGAAAAGTTGCTCTGGCATTCTTCAATCCAAAAGGCAATTTGCAATAAGCAAATGTCCCCCATGGAGAAATGAAAGTCGTTTTAGGTTGATCAACACGGAGTATATTGATTTGATTGTAACCAGAAAAACCATCCATGAAGGAGAACATTTCACTGCTGGCACAATCATCAATAATTTGATCGATATAGGGGGTTGGATAATTGTCTTTAGGACAAGCTCGATTAATATCCCTATAATCGATACATATTCTTATCGTTCCTTTCTTTTTGTTAACAGGAACAATATTCAATACCCAATCCGTTAAGTGAATTGGATAAATGAAACTTGCTCGAAGTAATTTCTCAACTTCAGTTTTAATAGTAGCAGCTTTTCTTGGATGTATCTGACGCAAACGTTGTCGGACAGGTTTAGCATCCAGGTAATTTTTAATTTCATGGACAACAATCGATGGATGGATTCTTGGCATTTCTTCATATGACCAGGAAAAAACGTCGCAGAATTCTTGAAATAGGGCTTTATAAGTTTGGATTTCATCGTCCATACAAGAAGCACCTATATGAATGTTTTCAATAATTCCAGGTTTCACTGAAATGTCAATAGGAATCGTTTGAGAAATATTTCCCAAATTCAACTAGAATCAGGATGTTGCAATGGATTATGTGGTTCTTTGACATAATCAGCGGTAAAAATAGATGAGAAATCATTTTCAAAATGATCAAGCTCAGGTAAAAACGAAGATCGATGGTGAAGATCTTCACATGGTAAATCATCAAGAGACAAAAGTTCACGAATCTGCTCATCAGTATTAACAGGATCAGAAAGAGTTGTTGAATCTGAGGTTGAGATTGAAATGGCTCCCCATGGACCACATTCATTAGATCAGATTTGGTTGAACAAGAGTCAGAAAACAACTGTACAGCCTGATATGCAACTTCAAAGGGACTCAAAGGCATTGCATCACCAAAGGAGTCCACCTCAGAATCAGAAGGTACGATCCAAGGATCATCAAAAGCAATAGTGTTCAATGAAATCATATGAATAGTTGAAAAAGAAGGCGATACGTTAGGAGGAGGAAATGAAAAAGTTCCTAGTAAACTAGAATCTTTAATCAAACCTACCCCAATATCCTTGTAAGGGATAGCTGTTTTACCGACATGTTGAATACTATCAGAAGAGGTTGGGTCAGATGAAAAATAAGTTAATTGATCTATTGTAACGATCTTTCCATTATGAGGAAACTTGATAAGCCAAAAGACCGATGAAACAACAGTAGTCATAGCGTAAGACCAACTGTGACCCAAAAGAAGGTTGTAATCTAGAGGGAAATCAACCACTTCCACATCTAGATTTACAGTTTTGCCTTTAACCCCTATAGGTAAATCCTGCAAAATGCCAAAAGGATGAAACCCTCGGCCATCAAAAGCCTTTAGAATTGTCGGGGATTGATTGAGTGTAGGAGAACCAAGTGATCTCCAACACTGGATCGAAATAATAGTGTAGAAGCTCCCTCATCAATCACAGTCCGAAAGCAAGGTCTGTTTTTGACTAACACTGGGATCTAGAAAGCCATTTGATGAGGTAGGTGAGGTGTACTATTCTCTAAATCAAAGATTATAAGGTTGGAATCCTGAATATCAACGGCTCCTATAGCAGACAATAGCAATTTACGCTGTGCTGGGCATGATTGCAGCACCTCCAAAGCCGACATTGCTGAAGGGGAAATAACTAAATCTTCAACAATGTTATAGTTCTTAGCAGCTCTCGCATGTGGATTGAAAGCTGACTTCCGAAGTATACCTTTAGTAGGCGGTTTGATTACTAAGTCTGGGTTAAGTTTCTCGATCTGTAGCGGATCAGAACCGGAAGGAGTTGAGGTTGATGGGTTTGAATTAGAAGATTCTACTTCTGTTGGATATACGACCAAAGTCCCACATTGACTAGAAGTGGGGAGGATCATGGGTATATAAGGATGGAAAAATATCTCCATTGGTATGAGGCCTTTTGTGGGGTAAGTCCAAAAGCAAATCCATGAGGGCTTAGGCCCAAAGTGGACAATATCATACCATTGTGGAGATATGTGGTGTCCAGAATCCTTACAAGTGGTATCAGAGCCATGCCCCAAAGTTAGCCAAGTGGATGAATCCTCGGAATGCCGAACAAAGGTGGTGGGCCCCAGTAATATCACGATGGGATCCGTGGATGAGCTCGGTTAGACAGGTGGTGTGCTCCGTATTCTTCATGGACGTGTCCTGGTCCCAACTCGATGAAGAGGAGTTGACCTGGGATAGAGCAAGCTCTCGAGGCAGGTGGTGTTCCATGTAAGGCGTGTGCTTCCAACGCATTGGAGTGGAGAATCCTAGTTGGTAGAGAGTGGATGGATGGATAATCGCACGGTGAAGAGGATTTGACCTGGGATAGAGCAAGCTCTCGAGGCAGGTGGTGTTCCATGTAAGGCGTGTGCTTCCAATGCATTGGAGCGGAGAATCCTGGTTGGTAAAGAGTGGATGGATGGATAATCGTTTGAGGGGAGGCTCGATGGTCCTTTGTTCGAGGGGAGGATTGTTGGATATACGACCAAAGTCCCACATTGACTAGAAGTGGGGAGGATCATGGGTATATAAGGATGTACAAATATCTCCATTGGTATGAGGCCTTTTGGGGTAAGTCCAAAAGCAAATCCATGAGGGCTTAGGCCCAAAGTGGACAATATCATACCATTGTGGAGATATGTGGTGTCCAGAGTTCTTACACATACTTGTTCAAGTACTACTTTCATTACTAGTATGTTTTAAGACCTTCTGAAGTGTTACATTCTGGAAATCATTATAGAGGACATAATTGCCTTAAAATCTACATCCATACTTGTCTTCTAGAGTATTCTTAAAACTCAGGGATAGGATTCCCATTCACATTAGGAGATAAACAAAGATAAAATCCCCAAAACAAAATAAAAATTGAAAACAATAAAAAGTAAGAAAGAGGTTGTCTTGCACATATAGTGCGCTACACTTCACCAGTTTATGACTCTCGGATTGATAATTAATGTAGCAATTTAGGACATACTAAATTGACTAAACAGTGATTTCTTCTCAAAGATTATCTTCTGCTTCTTCAAATTAATTACCCCATTCATATCAGTGGCCTAGTCAATTCCCAGGAGCGCAGGGTAGGGATTTTTGTCATTAACAATCTCTATTACTTCAAAATTTGCTAATGTGCTCACTCCCTCAATATGCACAGTCACTCCCTGCAGTCACCCCATGGGTATTCTTTTCTGCTGATTTGCCATCATCAACTGAATTAGAGACAATTGCAGCATAGGTCACCCCATTTTCTCCCATGTCGATTTTGGTGAAACATTCGCATCTAATCCTAAATCCATAATGACTTGATCCATCTAGTATTTTTCATTCTGTGTAGTGAGTCTCATTTCGTACCCTGTCCTTTTCTTATGCTTTCTGATCTTTTGGACTACACGTGGTTTTCCTGGTGCGGTCCCAACACATCTATTGATGAGTTCCTATAACCCTTTCATAGCCTTACTGTCGTGCAGTAACTTCATACAGGTTTCCAAGAAAGTAGCAAGCATAGAGGGGCCCATTTCTGGCTCAGGCTTACCTTTATTTCCTCAAGTGGAGGCCTCAACAAAGCTCTTCTCAGCTTCCATGAAGGTTTCCCGAACACGTTCTAAATGAAACTCAACTTCCTTCATCGGGGCTTCGTAAACCCAGGTACTATCTTTTGGTTGTTTCCCCTTGTCATCTCCCATCGTGATTCTACTACGGAGCACTATATTTACGTTCGGATCCTCCTCACGTGGCTCAGACCTCATCATCCATAGGTTCTGAATCAGGGGAGGCAGTAGCACTCGTTTGTCACATATCATAGTTGTCAGCGTAGGAAAATCTTCTGTCTCATGATCAAACAACGTGCAATACTTGCATGATGGGCATGTTGGATTAGTGCAGTCATAGACATAGTGTCCTGGCCCTCTACAATTGTAGCAAATCAACTATCCGCGACCTCTACCATGTCCTCCTCCACCTCAGCCTCATCCACACCCCTGAAATCCTATTTGCACCATCCCTGCATTCTATTCAAGGGTTTGTCTTTCGGCCTGGACTCTATAGGCGGGAATTATATCCATCATCAATTCATAGCTCCTTCAAGTACACTCGTTATATCCCACCAATCTACAAAAGTTACAGAACAATTGTTGTGGAGTTTGCGTGTACTTTTGTAACAAGTGGCAGTTATCCGTGGCATGTTTTCCGGCTATTTGATAGATAACACACCACAAAGAATGCACCATGCTAGGTCCTACTTGAGTTGTTGGCCTTAAAGGCATCGGTCCTGCTCCTACAAGGTAATTTGTAAATACTAGGTAGTGATCCTTATCACGACCCTAACTCTTGCATTCAAGCAACATACTTCCTCGCACACATTTGGTTGAACCGTCCTGTCCTGCTTCAAGATTTGCATCTCAAGGCACAGATTCTTCAGCTACGCATGGATCTGCTGAACTTGTAGGTCCAACATCGGAGTCTCGTGTAATCTCATGGAAATCACTAAGGCCTCTACCTGAGTTGTTATCTTCTACTGCGATAACACACTCCTTAAATGTGGTAGTAACGAAGCTACAAATCACTCGTAATGTTGTCCATCTGTCAGATTCATGTTGGCTTCCCAGATCGTACATTTTAGCCTCTGATATAGTGCCCAAGGTGTCTCACCTGGTAGCATTTTGATCTCTTTGAATTCAACAATTGACTACACTTCAAATTTAGGCCTACTAAATTCCCTATTCAGTGCTTCTTGGATGTATGCCACTCTAGAATTTGGGTTATTGTTGGAGTACTTAATGTACTAGGTTAGCACACGATCTTGCAGAGCACTAACCAGTGTCTCTTTCTTTATATGGTCATATATAACACCTTGAGGTTCCCATACAGCCCTTACAATGAACCAAAACTGGTCCGGGTCCTCATTTCCCAAGCCTTTGAACAAAGGAAACTTCACTATGTTTTCCATACTAAATCACGGTGGTGGTGGAGGTGGTACGGGCGAAGTTGCAGGTAATGGCGGTGAAGCCAACAGTGGTGTGGGAAGAGGTGGTATTCATGTAAATCCTTGTCTTGTCAGAGGAATAGCAATTCATGGAGAGACCTTTGTGATCCCTTCCTTGTCCCCTCATGGAGGTGAAATCAAGGGGCTATGCTCTGGACCCTTATTTCCTTCATTTCTATAAATTCTTTCTCTTCGCATAGACCCAAACATCAATGTAACTACATAACTTGCTTTTTTCACAACAACATTTTAATCCAAGTATTCAAATATTTTATGTACTTACCTCGCGATCCTTTGAAAAAGCGTCTCTCTGCCTCGCTATAGCTGACTAACGTGTCAACCGCGAACTCAGTAAAAAATCCTTGTATAATGCAATCGAGCCAATGATCGATGACGTGCACAATCATATCCTCTTACGCTTCCAACTTCACACTACTCTGGGCTCCACAAAATAGGACTGTCAAGTTTCCACCTTCCTTGGCTATCTACTAGCTTCGTGATACACTCATATAGCTTTGTAGGGAAAGAGGCGAAAAATATTTCGTGGATCTTTGTATACAGTTAGCTATCTATCCGCTGCCCTTTTGACAGTCACAAGTTTTTGTTTTCCTCCGCTGCGAACTCGTAAATTCTTCTGTCCAACTAGCCTTTGATTTATTTCTTAGTTGGATTCTAGTGATACAATATCACACATCTCTTATGCAGATTTTGGTCCCGATTCTGGTCCCGATTGGTGTACTCTATATCCCTTAACTCACTCAACTCCTTGCCCATTTCTAGGATATTTTCTTCCACAAGGCCTACATCTTCCACCTTCTTGGATTTGGAATTTTGCATCCATATGTGTGTCCTTCATCTTTCTGCTTCAAGTTCAAAGAAGAGAGGGACTACAAATTTCTGTGGGATCACTCTGCCTCCTTCAGTGAAGTTGTAATAAGAGCTCAAATTGGGTTGTGGAATAGGCTCTTGGGAGAAGGATCCCCCAAGGGCAGTTGTGGGGCTACAATCCCATGTTTAATTCAATTTATGTAATATTATTGTAAGGAATCCACATTTTGTGGTTGCAGAGTGTGAAGTTGTCATGTGTCATAAAGGGTAGTTTGCCCTTAGCTTTGTAAAGTAAAGTTGGTTGTAAGAGATCTACCCATGGTCCACTGACCATGGGATTGTATAAAAGGAGCTAAGCTCTAAGTAGTTGAAGAGACAATGATGGATGATGTAATAAAATAATAGCTTTAGAGCAAGAAGTCTAAGTCTTGGGTTGTAGTGTAGGTAGAGGCTCTGCAACTGAGTGCGTAGAGGTCTAAGGTAGAAGTCTGCATTTGAGCGCGTGGACCCTTGTAGTTGTGTGCATAGGGTGGAAAGAGTTTGTAACCACTTGGAACATAATAATAAAGAGAGATATTCTGCAATTTCTGTGTCTTTGTTATATTGATGCATCATGATATGTTATGTATGAATTTTCTTTATTATGCTTATATGGTGCATGAATAAATTCAATTACATTGAATAACTAAATGCATATACGAATATCTATTTACATGAGGATAGCTATAATTTTTTGATAAGATAAGCAAGGCATTTAAATTAATTGGGGATTTTGTACAGCGTGCTGCCATAGCAATGCGAAACTACCTGAGCAGTAAGCTCAGGTTGCGCGAAGGACGATCATATACTTTCGCGGAGGTATTCAAGAACGAAATGTAGGGTTTGTCTTGCAAGCCCTAGAGCGAAGAAACTTGCGCGAAGGCAGGGATAGAGGGAATTAAATGACATCATGACCATCTCAAGGTGTAGAATCTTGGCTCCAGCATCCCCCCATACTGCTTCAGGTGAGACTTCAGTCCATGCTTCGTGGGCTGATGCGGAAAGGGCTAGTAGTGTAGGGATTTGTTTGGCTAATTAATGCTAAACCTGGGTCAGGCCCCCTCAAGCCAACAAGTTGTTCCATTGCTGGGACTAGAATGTGCATAAGAGATGTGTGATGTCGTATCATTGGAATCCAACTAAGAAGAAGATTGGAGACTGGTTGGATAGAAAGATCCACAAACTCACGGTGCAAGACAATAGAAATCTGTGACTGACAAAGGAATAGTGGTTGGATAGATACTTGTATACAGAGATCCACGCGATATTTTTGAGCTCCTTTGCTATTGAGCTATACGAGTGGATCACAAAGTTAGCAGATAGCAAAGGAAGGTGGAAACTTGATGGTCCTATTGTGTGGACCCCGAAACTAGTGCAAGGGTTGGAAGCATTGGAGGATAATATCACCCACACTATTGATCATTGGCTTGATCACGTCATAGGAGGATTGTGACTGAATTTGCGGTCAACACCTCAGTCAACTATAGTGAGGTGGAGAGATGCTTTTTCAAAGGACTGCAAGGTAAGTACGTAAAATATTTCAATACTTGGATTAAAATGTTGTTGTGCGAAAAATGGGTTATGCAGCTACCTTGATGTTTGGAACTATGCGAAGCGGAAAAACTTACAAGAACGAAGGGAAAAAGGGTCTGGAGTATAGCCCTTTTATTTCACCTCCATGAAGTGACGAAGAAGGAATAGAGAAGGTTTCTTTGAGAAGTGATATTCAATTAATAAGACAAGGATTCTTGTGAATACCACTTCCACCCACACCACCTACAACTTCACCACCCTCACCTCCAACTTCGCCCATACCACCTCCACCTCCACCACAATTCAGTATGGCAAGTACAGTGAAGTTGCCTTTGTTGAAAGGCTTGGGAAATGAGGATTAGACCAATTCTGGTTCATTGTGATGGCTATATGGGAAGCTCAAGGTGTTACAGATGACCATATAAAGGATACAACACTGATTAGTGCCCTACAAGTTAGCATGCTAACCTGGTATATTAAGTACTCTAACGATAACCCAAATGTTGGAGTAGCAGACATCCAGACAACACTAAATAGGGAATTTAGTAGGCCTAAATCTGAGATGCAGTCGAATGTGGGATTCAAAGAGAGTGCGATGCAACCAGACGAGACACCTTGGTAACTAGATTAGAGGCTAAAATGTACAAATGGATAGCATCGCGAGTGCTTTGCGGCCTCGCTACTTCCACACTTAAGGAGTGCATTGTCACAACAAAAGATAACAACTCAGGACGAGACCTTTGAGATTGCCATAAGACTACATGAAACTCTAATGCAAGATCCTAATCTAGGAGTTTAGTATATGTATGCGTAACTGAAGAATCTATTCCTTGAGATGCAAAGTTTAAAGCAGGAAAGGACAGTTCAACTAGAGGTATGCGAGGAGGTATGGTGCTAGAAATGCAAGATTCAGGGTCATGACAAAGACCATTTCCCGGTCTTTGCAAACTACATTGCGGGAGGAGGACTGATGCCTTTAATTCCAAAAGCTCAAGTAGGACCTAACATGGGCCTTGCATTATGGTGCGCTATCTGTCAGGTAGCCAGAAAACATGCCACGGATAATTGTCACTTGGTACAGAAGTATGTACAAGTACTGCAACAAATGCTCTGCAACTTTTGTAGGCTGGTAGGACATGATGAGCATACTTGTAGGAGCTATGAATTGATGATGGATAGAACTCCCACCTATCAGGTTCAGGCTAAAACGCGGCCCCTTGACCAAAATGTAGGGATGGCACAGACAAGATTTTAGGGGCGAAGACGAGGCTGAGGCAGAGGAGGACCGAGTAGAGGTCAAGGACAATTGATTTGCTACAATTGCAGAGGACGAGGACACTATGCCCATGATTGCACTAATCCAACATGTCCATTGTGCAAGTATTTCACACTATTTGATCATGAAACAAAAGATTTTCCTACGCTAATAGCTAGGATACGTGACAAAGGGGCACTACCATCTCTGTCGACTCATAACTTGCAGATGGTGAGGTCTGAGTCATGCGAAGAAGATGAAAACGTAAATATAGTGCTTAGAAGTGGAATCACGATAGGATATGACAAGGGGAAACAACAAGAAGACAGTAGATGGGTTTGCAAAACCCCTGCAAAAGAGGCTGAGTTCAATGTGGAGTGTGCACGTGAAACCTTCATGGAAGCTAAGAAGATCTTCACTGAGGCTTCCACGTGAGAAAGCAAGGATAACCCTAAGTAGGAGATGGACGCCTCTATGCTCATAACTTTCTTGGAAACCTATATGAAGTTGTTGTGCGATAGTAAGGTTGTAAAATGATTATAGGAACTCATTAATAGATGCGTTGGAACCATGCCAGGTGAGCTGCATGTAGTATGAAATATTGGCAAGCATAAAATAAGGACGAGACGAGAGATGAGACTGATCGCACAGATAGGAGAGTATGAAATGGATCAGGTCATTTTATACCTCAGGTCAGATGCGAATGTCCTACCAAAATAGGCTTGGGAGCAGATGGGGAGACCTGCACTGTAATCATCTCCAATTCAATTAAAGATGGCGAATCAGTAGAAGATCATCCCCATTGGGCAGCTGCAGGGGGTGACCATGGAAATTGAGGGACCGAGCGCACTGGCTGACTTTGAAGTAATAGAGATAGTAGATGATAGAAATATCTATCTTTCACTCCCGGGAATTGATTGGGCTACTGATATGAATCGGTTAATGAATCTGAATAAGTGAAATACGATCTTTGAGAAGAAATCGTTGCGCGTAATAGTACCCCTCGATCTTGCTGAAGGATTGCGCTATACTGAACCTATCCATGATTATGAGAGTGATGACGACCTAGAATGTATCTATAATATAACAACGTGAGACCAATATTGGGTGAATCCCACCGCAGATGGACGAATTACATGGGATCGCGAGAGTTCCTGCACTTTGAACTCCAATAAAGAAATAGAATGCTGGCAGAATCAGTTACATGAAGTAACTATGTTGAATTGCAACATAACGACCTGGTTGCTACATTGTGTGTCATTAGAGGTAAGAAATCTACCCATTTATGATGGTCTCAATGAGGTAGATATCTTTTTGGATGCATTTGAAAGGGAGGTACCAGAAAAGTAGAGTCTCCAGGCCTTGGACTGGGCACTACGCGCTATGCCCGCAAGATGGTGGGGTACGTACAAGGGAAGCTTTGATGATTGGCACAAATGTAGGAGGATGATGAGAACACAGTTTGGGAAGCCTAAGATGTGACTGACAGACAAGTATGATGGGAAAAATGATCCATGCGTGCATCTAGCAAAATGGACGCAGGCTTATGGAGAAAAGCCCCAACCTATGTGGGTGCACCTATTCTGTCATACCTTGGATGTTATCTCAATGAATTGGTATATAGAAATAGAGCTCCACCATGGGATAGGAAAATGGGATATCCTATGCGAAGGATTCATGATGACATTCATTTTTGAGGATGGATTTGATAGTATTGATGAAGTGCTACAAGAGGTGAAAGCGACTATCTTTAGGATACTGCAGGATCCTTTAGACCTGATTCAGCTTGAATGGGATACTTAGCTGAGTCGCGCACTCGAATGTTATAATATAACTGCTGAAGAAGAGGACGAGGATCGTAGAATATTAACATTCCATAAACAGAAGGATAATGCGAGGTTGAAGGACTGCAAATTGAGAACCCTAATATAACCACGCCTTTGAGAATGAAACAAGTGAACATTGGTATGGAGGCAGAAACCAAATTCATGAATATTGGAGACTACTGGGACGATGTGATGGTGGATAAGGTCGCTAAATTTCTCGGCAAATACCAGGAATTATTCTCTACCAAGTTTATAGATCTGAAAGGAATAATCTGGGACCTAGGAATGATGAAGATCACGTTAAAGCTTGTCGCGAAGCCAGTTAAGGAAAGGCCTTACTATCTCAATCTGAAATATAAGGAGAAGGATCGCTTAGAGTTAGATGAGATGCTCACAGAATGCATCATTGAGCCTATGGAAGAATCAGATGGGTAAGCCCAATCGTGGCGCAAGAGAAGAAGCAGAAGAATGAGATAAGGATATGCATGGATCTTAGAAAACTAAATGGCATTTGTGTGCATGATCCTTTACCAACTCCATTCACGGATGAAGTGTTAGAAAATGTAGGTGGCTAGGAAGCATATTCCTTCATCGATGGGTTCTCTGGGTACCACAAAATCAAAATCACTCCAGAGGATAGGAGCAAGATCACCTACATGATTGAGTGGGGTTGTTTTCAATACACTTTAATGCCATTTGGATTGAAGAATGCGCCTACAATATTTCTGCACGTGGTGGTTGCATCATTCAAGGAATTTATTATGGAGGTATATTTTGATGACTAGACTATATTTGGGCTGGTTAAGTGCCATGTAACAAGCTTGCGCCTGATGTTGGATACCTATCGAAGATACCAGATCGTGCTCAATCTCAAGAGGTGTCTGTTTTTCGTTCCTTTTGGTAACCTATTGGGGCATGTCATTTGCAAACAAGGACTGATGGTAGACCCTGTGAAGATTGTGGTGATAATGAACTTGGAAGTGCCGAGGAGTGTGAAAAAGTTGTGCGCTACTCTAGGAAATATGGGTTATTACAGAAAATTTATCAAAAGTAATGCCCAAATCACCATGCCTATGGAAATTTTTTTAAGGAAGGATGCCATGTTCTGCTAGAATGATGACTCTAAGAAGAGCTTGGATGTATTGAAAGAAAAGATGGTTACCGTTCCGATTCTAGTCATCCCAGACTAGAAGAAAGAATTTCATGTACATGTCGACATGCCATGTATAGCACTAGGGGTGGTGCTAACACAGGCTAGCGGAGAAGTCTTGGACCATCCTATCGCATTCGCAAGCCACAAGTTATCAAAAGCAGAGAATAACTATTCCACCACTGAGCACGAAGGGCTAGCTATGTTGTATGCACTCCAGAAGTATCAACACTACTTGCTAGGAGGCCATTTTAAGATGTATACGGATCACTCTGCGCTAAATTATCTGGTCAATAAGCTTGTGTTCGGGGGATAATATGAAGATGGATCTTACTATTCAAGGAGTATGATTTTGACGTTTTCATGAAGCCTGGACAATTGAACGCGGGACCCGATCATCTGTCGCACATCGAAATAGGGGAGGAACCTACTAACCTGGAAGAAGGATTGCCTGACGCACAGCTATTTGCAATGCATGTCATGGATGGTCATTTTGAGGATATACTACACTTCCTAACAACAGGAACTGCACCTGAAGGTTACTTCATCCAACGAAAGAGGGAATTAATGGTGCGTGTGGCAGATTTTTCTGTCATTGCTGGGCATCTATAAAAAATGGGTACTAATGAGATATTGTGATGATATGTACCTGAGTTCGATAGAAGCAACATGATCGTGGATGCTTATGGGGGAGCCACTGGAGGACATTATGCAGGGAGAGAAACCGTGTAGAAGATTCTATGCATAGGGTTGTAGTGGCCAACCCTTCATTAGGATTCAAAAGCATATTACAAGGCGTGTGATGTATGTCAAAGAACAAGAAGGCCCTTGCAGAGGGATGAAATGCCTTTGAATCGACAAATGACTTTGCAACCCTTCGAGAAATGGGCGATCGATTTTGTAGGACCCATTCAGCCACAAGGAAAGACAAGAGCAAGATACATTATCATTGCGACAGAGTATTTGACTCATTAGGTAGAAGCACATCCAGTGAAGGATTGCATGGGTGCAACTGTCATAAAGTTGCTATTTGAGCATGTACTAATGCGATTTGGATGCCCAGAGATCTTGATGATTGATCGTGCTATGCACTTCCTGAATGAGATGATCAGAGCGCTGATGGAAGAATTTCAGGTATATCACCAGAAGAGCACACCTTATCACCCACAGGCTAACGAGACAGTGGATTCATTCAACAAAGTGCTTGAAAACATGCTAACCAAGGTTTGTAATGCTCAGAAAAGTGATTGGGACCTATGCATACTTGCAATATTGTGGGCTTATTGAACGAAATGCAATAAGTTGACTAGAAAAATCCCTTTTAGGCTTCTCTATGGTGTGGAAGTAGTAATACATATGGAATACATCGTACCTAGTTTGCACATAGGAGCGCTCATAGGTATGACAGATCATGAAGCCTTGGAAGAGAGGCTCGCGTAGCTGTATGAGCTTGAAGATGAAATATTTTTGGTCGTATTTCACTAGAAGGTCCAAAAGTAGCGCGAAAAGGCATGGCATGATCGACACATCAAGTTGCACACAGTTAAGGTAAATGACCTAGTTTTGTTATATGATAGTAAGTTTGATAAATTTCCAAGGGAAATTTAGGATGCATTGGTTAGGGCCTTATGTTATTAAGGAAATTACTGACGGAGGGGTAATAAAAATGGTCAAGTTAAATGGAGAACCCTTCCCAGGAAATGTGAATGGCAGTTACTTGAAGCCATACATTGGCGGTCCTACCATGTGACTAAATGAAAGTAGCATAGTCTTAGTGCTCTAGGCAGCTAAAAGGAGGCACTGGACTATAAACTACACTTCCTGTGTTGGAGAGTTGTGCCATTGGAAGATGGTGCAGAGTGAGGAGGTGTCAATGGGTCTATGGTAGCACTGAGGGAGCTGTACTACCCATGGATAAATCACACAAGTTAGCTAGAAAGTTAAAGTCACTGTTCATGAAAAAGCGGCAGAAGTGAGGCCAAATGGAGTGGGGGGCCAGCATTTAAGACGAAATTTATGGCTTATATCCGTGAAAATCTGCCACCAATCTGCCACTAATGAACTGTTTTCAAGGGAACGGTTGGATTTGAATTCAAATTTCTCAATAAATTACAAGTGCTTCCCAACAAAAAACACTTGGCATTTTGAGTATTCAGCAGTTGAGCTCTTAAGCACCTATGAATTATGAGCAATACAAGCTTCTAATAGTTTCTAGGGTATTTGCGATTTTGTTGGCAGAAACACGGGAACTCTTGGGGAAGATCATGTCCATGCCACCAAAAGTTATTAGTACACAGCAAGTAGTAGAGGAGCTAGCATAGGGAATGGAGGGAGAGGCTGAAGTACCTGCCCCAGAAGTAGCCAAAGTATTGGTGGAGGTACCTAAACCCCCGCGAATGATGAGACCGAAGCCAACCCCAACCAAGGAGACTGTGAAAGACAAGAATGGAAAGTGGCCTACCATACCGGTTTGCACGTCGCAAAGGCGGAACCCACCAAATTCCACTAACCAGGAGAAAGGCAAAGCTATAAACCCAGAAGCAGAAGAGGACGATATTGAAGACATCTCCATGGATGATGAGGATGTGGGAGTGGAAATAGAGGAGGTTGAAGCCTAGCGTGTAGACCATACTACACGGTTGCTGGAGTATGTCCCTATACACAGTCAGAGGAAAAATTGAAGGCAAGCTTGTGACTCTGCAAGCGACACAACAACAGCTTCAGGTTGTCAGCACATGGGAATTAATCGAGAAGACAATGGCAGATGTGAAGCAGGTAGTATCTCAGTGCACAACTGAAGTTGTGGTCATTAGGGTCGAGATGAACGAGCTTCGTGCAAATATTTTTGTGCCTACCGAGTGACTCGAGGGCGAGTCACAATATTTGTGTTGGGGGATTGTTGGGAGTGGGATCCCCCAAGGGAATTTTTGGGGCTAAAAGCCCAGGTTTAAGTCAATTTTTGTAATATTATTGTAAGGACTTCACAATTTGTGGTCATGGAGCACGAAGGTGTTATGTGTCATAAAGGGTAGTCCGACCTTAGTTATGTAGGAGATAGACAATGGTGGATGGTATAATAGAATCATAGCTTTAGAGCAACAATTCTAAGTCTTTGTTTGTAGCATAGGTAAAGGCTCTGCGGCTGAGTGTGTAGAGTCCTAGGGTATAAGTCCGTAGCTCAGTGCGCCAACCCCTGTAGCTGTGTGAGCAGGGCGGAGAGAGTTTGTAACCACTTGGAAGATATTAATAAAGAGAGATATTCTGCAATTTTTGTGTCTTTGTTCTGTTGATGCATCGTGATATGTTATGTATGAATTTTTTTATTATGCTTATATGGTGTGCAAATGAATGCAATTACATTGAATAACTGAATGCATATAGGAATATTGTTTATGCGGGGATAACTATAATTGTTTGATAAGATAAGAAAGGCACTTACATTAATTGAGGAATTTGTATGGTACACTGCCATAGTAGTGCAAAAGTACCTGAGCAGCAATCTCAGGCTACATGAAGGACGATCATATCCTTTTGTGGAGGTATTGAAGAATGGAATGCAGGGTTTGTCTTGCAAGCCCTAGAACGAAGAAACCTGCATGAAAGTAGGGATAGAGGGAATTAAATGACATCACGACCATCTCAGGGTGTGGAAACTTGGTTTTAGCATCCCCCCATACTACTTCGAGTGAGACTTTGGTCTGTGCTCTACAGGTTGATGCCGAAACGGCCAGTAGTGTAGGGATTTGTTTGGATAATTAATGATGGTGTGAAGCAAGGATGTGTCACTGGGTCCATGGTAACGTGGAGGGAGTTGCGCTACCTAGGGAGAAATCATACAGGTCAGATGGAAAGTGACCGATAAAGTCACTGTTCATGAAAAGACGACAGAAGTGAGGCCAAATAGAGGGGGCAACTGACATTTAAGATGAAATTTTATGGCTCAGATCCTCGAAAATCTGCTGCCAATCTGGCATTAATGAACCAATTTTGGAGGGAATTATTGGATTTTAATTCAAAATGCCCTATAAATTACAAGTGGTTGTCCAGCAAAAAACACTTGTCATTTTGAGAATTGAGTCCGATGTTTGAACAATTATCAAACAAGATACAAGTAATAGTGAATAGCGTCATGCCGACACGTGCAAGATCTATGGACACTGAAGGAGTAGCCGCCAAGGAGAATGTGAAAGAGATTGATATGGAGGCCGAAGTAGCTACCCCTGAAGTAGCTGAAGTATTGACAGAGGTCCATAAATCCCCGAGAACGTCATGACCAAAGCCAACCCCAACCAAGGAGACCATGAAAGACAAAAAGGGCAAGCAGCTTGCCATAATGGTGCACGCATTGCCAAGATGAAACCCACCAAAGCACATTGACTAGGAGAAAGGCAAGGCTATAAACCTTGAAGTGAAAGAGGAGGATATTGAAGACATCCCCATGGATGATGAGGATGTGGCAGTGGAAATAGAGGAGGTTGAAGCCCAAGGTGTACTCCCTATGACATAGTTGTCGGAGTATGTCCCTCCACGGAAGCCTATGTCCAAGGTACCAAAGGACATAGATGAGAGTAAGACTCCCCTACAAACCCCTCTTCTACTGGATGAAATTACTTTCGATGGTTCGCGCTTGGCCCAAGTGTTGATATTGAAGCTTGAACACTAGCACATGGCAGAACATGAGAAGTTCATACACATGGCGATTGAATAGCTAATGTGTCGTATCATAGACACAAATACAAGAATGACCACCTTAGAGCCGCGGAGGTGGCTCAAGGGGGTAGAGAAGGCAGGATTGCTGAACCTTCTCTGGGTGCCACACTATAACCACACCCTAGTGACAGTTTTGGTCATCAAGTAGCTGCCGTGCTTGGTGCATGATGGGTGTCTTTGGCTGGAGGAGCTGATACCTATCATAGATATGTTAATCCACCAATAACGCACCTGTCATATACAGGCAGAAATCCAGCTATGATATTTGGTGGCAAGGGTGGCAAATAGGTGCTTGTAGAATCAATCAAGGAGAAATTCAAGCTGGTGAGGAAGCCATATGAGGACGCTATCTCCAGCATCTGCGACCCCGCTGTGAAGGTGGCAACATAGATTTTTGTTGGGAAGGTGATGCAAAAGTGCCACGCTGATGAGGTATCAACACCTATCGTCGCGTTCACATAACAGTGCATGGAAGGAGTCCAATTTAACTGGTTAGACTCCCTTCGTGGAGAGTTCCTAGTGAACTACCATGAAGCGCAAGAGTAAAGCAGGGCATTCCACTACATGTGGCTCTTGTTGTCGATTGTGCTCGTAGCGTGGGAGCTACCAGAGGAAAGCCAATTCCCCTCAGTTGCACCAAACCTTCCTGAAGCATTGACGTATGCTTCGTTGTGGGTGACCAATGATGCGAAGCGCGTTCGAGATAACAAGATATTCTAAATCTTGATGGAAATGAATATGAGGATGGCTATCAATTGCAAGTCATGATTGCCGCCCATGGTATATGCTAACCTGCAAAGATACGTAGAGTTTAAGGTTGGTTTCCATCAGATTTCGATTAGGGTGTGGAAGGACCCTACGCAGAAATGGTACGATTTGTCGTACCTAGCCACAAATGATGCCATTGATACGATGTTGGATAAATGGCCGGTGGAGTGGCGCACCCCAATGGACTTTGCAATGGGTGGAAGCAAGTCCACTGCGCAAAAGAAGAAGGAAGAGGCCAAGTTGAAGATGGTGTAGCTGGTTGAAAAGAGGAAAAAGGAGGCCGCTGAGAAGGCCCAGGCGGAACAGGGAGGAAAGGAGGTAGGAAAACAAAGAGGTGGTGCAGAGCAAGGCTCTGACAAAGGCACGTGGTCATCTTCACTTGAAACTGAAAAGGAGCACATAGAGCAGCATGACATAGACCCTCAAGAGACGTTCGTCCACCTTAAGCACCCGAGAAATTTGGAGAAGTGAATGTCTAGAAAGAAATCCAAGGAAACGAAGATCTCATTGGACCATATCATACTAATGGAGGGTGACTTATATGACGTCGGTGACATAGTTTGAGATGTCATCGTGGAGGCCCTGCAAAAATTTGAAAAGCAGTAGCAGAACATCCTAGGGACCATCCAAATAGGACTACAGGAGTTGTAGACCCATGCGTCACAAGTTGGTATGGTCTCTACCAGCTTGGTTATCGGCACATCAGAGACTGCCGATATGCTGTGCACAAAGGCTTCTAGTAAGCTAGTGTTTCCAGATGGAGCACTGACAATAGAGAATGAGGTTGATAGGCCCACTTTCAGTGCTTTGAAGGGAGTGGGACTGAACCTGGTAGTGGTTCCACACGAAGCACTCCACCTCTTGTAGGATGGAGTAATTGCAGAGTTGAGGGCCCATGAGCATCGCCCCTCCAGGTGATCAGTGAATAGAAGATAAACAATGAGAAGATGGCCCCGTAGAGGAATGCTGCTGTTACACAGTAATTTGTCACCGTTTGTCACCGTCCCTGTTACCCCTCTCCTGCACCTTGGAGGACACATTCCAGGACTTGTGAGAAGTGAGAAGACTTGAAACCACTTGCATCATTTCGCTCTGAACATGAGCTTCATATGCCCTGAAGACATCTCTTGCAGCTTGCCCTTAAAAATAACCCTTTTTACATTAGCGTTGGGCCACTGTGTTCTTCCTGCGCCAATGGGGAAAATCCTATAAAAGGGGCGCGCTATTAGCGCTCTGTCCCAGAGTCGTAATTGCGCCAACCTATTTGGGCAAAGTTTTTAACCAATCAACCTCCGAAAGTTCTTTCCAACTCATTCACCAACTGAATCTATGTTAAGTGAAGATGGTTTGGCTTCGAATCTCCTTGAATGGGAAGTAGTTTGCCACCCTTCCATGGAAGTTTCCAAGTGATGAAGCCAAATCCATTATTGTTGTGATTGATCTTATCCCTTCCTCTTTCATCTATAAAATCTTGTCTCCATGCCTTGAGCAAGCTAGTGGTAGTGGTAATAATACTGGTGCTGAAAGGAAGATATCAAGAGATTAGATTCGCAAGAGCCTTCTTTGTGTCCATAAGGCTTAACCTAAGTGAGGAGATCTTGTCACCAAAGGGAGAGAGGCTTGTCCTTCATCCCTTCAAGCTTTGCAAGACTTGTGTAGCTAAGCACCCAGCCAAAGGAGGACTTGACGTTAGGACATTGGTTGTATTCGCCTTTATTGATTATTAATAATAGATGACTATCATTATGGTTCCACTCTCATTGTTGTAATGATTGATGTTGAGTTATATCCTTCCTGACTGATGTATAATTGCATTTATTAGATTTCACGCTTGTGTTTGTGTTGTTCTCTTTGCGTGCAGGTGTCCATTCACAGAGATAGTGGAGGACTGTGACCGGCCAAGGCAAAGGAGCGTGGGTGACGTCTCTTCTACGAACAAAAGTGTTGGAATCCAAGTAGGTCTTCATCACCTACCTTTTATTTGCAATTAGGGACTTGCCTGATAGCATTGTTTGGTTGTTGCTAGACCCATTCTGGGCTAGTAGGGATCGCCTCTATCCGTAGAGGGGATTTACCTCTCCAACAATTTGGCGACTCCACTGGGGAGTTTAGCTTGTTGTTTGATTTGTAAACTTTAGACGGAGTCTGAAGCATGGCCAGATAGCCTTCAAAACACTATTGCTTTGCATTAGTGAAGTAGATCAAATCCGCTTCAGTCAATCTCCGGTTTGGTTTACGGACCGAACAATTTGGAGTTTGTCTTGCCTCTTTGGTTTTCTCTTGTTTGCTTGCTTGGATAGCTTTTTGGATTGAATTTCTTGCTGCCTCTTACTTCCTGGTTTGCCTGGATACTGTAAACCAAGCTTTGGACCGCTTATTTTTCTTTTGACTTGGCAAACTTTATTAGCGCGGTTTTTTCTTTGACAGTCGCGATAATGGCCCTTGTTGCTAACTGACAACCCGTGCCAATCCCTGTATAGCACGAGTTACAACCTGACAGTCGCGCCAGGCCTGTTAACCTTTTCAGTCCACTTGTTTGCCTACTTTCTGAGCTTGGATTTGTATCTTGCCACATCTTTTTCGATTGCTGGAGTGTGTTTGATCCTTGTCTGACCGGTTCTTAACCTCTATCCTTTAGGTGTTTGCTTCTTTCTACCGATTTCACACCTTAACCCTAGGGCATCTAGTGGCCATGTGTGTCGAGCCTTCCGTAGGAGTTTTGGGTTTCTTGATTGTCCAGACGACGTTGCGATTGCTTTTTGCACTTGTTTAGTGATTGTTGAAGTGTTTTTGGTTGATTTCCGAGTGACTTGCTTCTTTTTGCTTGGATTTCATTCTAGCTTTGTTTGAGCTTGGATCACGTAGCTAGTACAAGCGTTTGCTTTTCTTTTGGTTTGTAGAACTGTTTTGGTGTCTTGGGATTTCATTGTGTTCTCATTGAGTGAAGTTATCTCTTTTACTCGGTGTTATTGTCTTTCAAAATTCATTCTAGTGCATTGTGCCTTTGAAAAAGAAATCGAACGAATCTCTTTTGCGTTCAGTAGTTAATGGAATAGAACTTTTCTTTGATTTGTATTCTTGAAAGAAATTTTTTTTATTTATTTGCCATTAGCTGCATTAGGGTGTTTGATTGATTGTGCTCATTTTGTTTGATTGAAAATTCTTAACCCTCTCATAGTTAGTATTCATCGAACGAAATGGTATTCTTTGGCATATAGCTTGCATATAGGCAATTGTGAAAGATCACATATGGTAGGACCTGAAATCGAAACTTAAACAAAGATCAACTATTAAATAAACCGAATAAACTTAAAAACGCATTGGAACATAACGCTCACATTCTAGAGGTCTAGGCTAGAGACGTGCTCCAGCGTCGTTAAACCTAGTCACTTTTGTTCTTGCATTAAGGTTGGATGATTCCTCCTTGTGTGATTCAACTGTGGTCTAGTACGGACTTGTGCTCCCACGTACTGTCGTGTATATATGGGGAGACTCCACTAGGTTATCATCCTTGATCTATAGGAAGCCGTGTCTGCCGCCTTACAAGCCGTAACGCACCGAACATAGCATTCGGGAAGATTGACTGCAGTACGGAAAGTCCTTGGTTTTCATACGATTGCCAAGGTGTATAAGCAGTTTTACGGATTGTCTGGTAAACCCCTTGCCTAGTTTCTCCAGAGCAGTCACTTTTTGATCCTTTTCGGACTCCTTAAAAGAAAAGGCTCTATTCAGCATTTGTCACTTCGGGCTCATTAAACATTCGAAGGCGACTAGAGTCATCTTTTGTCCTTTTCTCGACTCTTAAAACATGGAAAGGTCAAGTTGTGTCCTAATGTCTTAAAAATTTATTCGGCCACGATTACATTCACCTTGTTAGATCTTGTTTGCGTTTAGTTTTGAGTAGGGTCTCTTATCGTTAGCTTGTCTAGGGTCTTTGTTTGATCATCCTGGCAGATCCATCAATCCCGTCTCCTGTCCCAAGTGACCAAGGGTCTCCTTCTTCTGCTGCCCCTGAGACATCGATTTGTGGCGACACTTTCCCTATTGTTCCGAGTGTCCAACCGTTGAACTCTCGTGCTCCAGAGGACGAGCTTTACAACTTGTTTTGGAACCCTGTTTAGGAGCCTTCTGAAGAGGATTTTCCCACTACTCTTGTTGGTGTTTCATCTCCAATGGCTTCTTCCGACATGGAGTATACATCTCCTATATCGAGTGGAACGCCCGTTATGTCGAGTATTGATACTCCCATTCCGGCTACATCCACGGTTATCTCTACGCCCTACACTGTTACACCTCTCGGTATCACAGTGCCGGCGCGCTATAGATCTCTAAGGGATGCTATGAGCTCTACGGCTTCCTCTTCTATGTGGGATCATAACATTGTCCCCACGACGGGACCCTTTATTTCCCAAGTTCACCACACTGTTTTCACAACAGTTCCAACCAATCCGACCGTTTGTGTCGCGTCATCAACTCTAGTTGCTAGTGTCGTTACAGCATCTTCTGTTGTGACTTCCGTTGCCGGCCCATCCCGAGGCTCGGTACAGGGTGTTCCATCAGCACATGCTACTAGAGTCGCTCATCCCGTAAGTGGTGCCCAACATTCCTCTGGTCCTACTTCAGTAGGGGAGGCATATTCGTAGTACTTACATGCTGTCCGAAACCCAGGTGGGAAAGGCCCTTATTATGATCCTGTTAATCATTATTTGTATACCTCCTTGCCAACTGAGCCCTATGTTGAGGGTTCAGTTCCGTTGAATGTGGCTTAGGGTACCACCAGATATGGTCGTGGCCAATTCCATCTGGGTTAGGGGTAGCCATCCCAAGGACCACCCTACCAGGGTCAACCATCTTACTCGCAGCCTAATCATGGGCAGCGGTATTATGGCCAGACCTATCCAGGTCAACCTGGAGGTTCGCAAGGACAATCCTATCAGGGACAACCTTTAACCTCTGGTGGTCCATCTTATACATATCTTGGGCAGCCTTCTCGAAACCTGGGACAACCCTATGCTCAGCAAGGACAACCTAGGCCCCAGTAGGGGTACCCTTCGGGGCAACCCTATGGGAACCCGGGACAACCTTACGCACAGCAAAGTCAACTCGGAAACCAACAAGGCTACCCTTCTGGGCAAGGTGGCCAGCCTTACGCACAGCAAGGCCAGCCCACTACTCTGCCTAATCAGCCATCTGGTCTACAAGGACAGCCTTCTGGGCAAATGCGTCCGTCTCATATCCAACCAGGACAACCTTCCGGCCAAATGGCCCAACCTTCGCAAGGATATCTCTCTGGGGCGGCTCAACTGGGCATGCAGATGGTTCCTGCTTCACAGCCTCAACCCGGTTACCAACCCCAGAATCAAGCTGGTCTCCAGTCACAAGGTGGGTACCAATCCCAACCTTCTTATTCAGGTGGGTACCAATCCCAGCCTTCTTATCAAATGTCGCCTGGTTCCCAGGCTCAATATGGAGCACAACAACCATATGGATACCAACAACCCCAGGGGCAAAATCAATTTTCCCCGTATCAAAATTACCAACGGCCACAGGTCAACCCTTATCACAATTATCAACAACCTGCAAGGAAGTATGGTAACCAATGGGGCGCTAGGGGGTAGAACCAGTATCAACCATCCGGTTACGGATATAACCCTTATGGACAAAATTCTTATGGACATGGTCGTTTTGGACCTGGTCCATCTGGACAAGGTGGACAGGGTCCTTTTGGACCTGGTCCATCTGGACAAGATGGACAGGGTCCTTTTGGACCTGGTCCATCTGGACAAGGTCAGTGGGGGCAACTAGCAACTGGATGGAATTATGGCCCTACCTCATATCCACAGATGTCCTTCAACCCACAGCTACCATTTCTAGCGACGTTGGAACTGCCCGATGTGTCGAAATTAACAAGTGATCCCATTTTGCATAATACACAATGGCCACCAGTTCCAACTAAAATACCCGGTGACTGTCCCAAATTTGACGGCAAAGCTGGAGAGGATCCTCAAGCTCATGTAATGACGTATCACCTATGGTGTTCATCTAATTCATGGCTTGATGATTCGATTCGACTTCACCTCTTCCAAAGGACTCTCACCGGTTCTGCCGCTAAATGGTATATTGAATTGACCCGCGCGTCATTTCAGGATTTTAATTCATTGGCTATGGCATTCTTTACTCACTTTCAGTTACCCATTCAGTACGAGATAGGGACCCACCTCCTTACGTCTCTTAAGCAGGATACAGCTACGCACATCTCTGATCATATACATGAATGGAGAAGGCGTCGCCGGTTGATCAAGTTTTGGATTCCTGATCAACTCCTCACCGATTGGTTCACGACTACCTTTGTCCCTAAGATTGCATGGGACATTGCTGTGGTAGCCTGCGTGG
Source organism: Pinus taeda (assembly GCA_000404065.3). Classification (NCBI taxonomy): domain Eukaryota; kingdom Viridiplantae; phylum Streptophyta; class Pinopsida; order Pinales; family Pinaceae; genus Pinus; species Pinus taeda. Next base: position 11,977 of record APFE030683382.1, on the reverse strand, counting down.
CTGAAGAGCAACAAATCGCGCGTGCTCAGTACCCGAAATTAGTTTACTCTCAGTCAGGTACTTTGTATGAATATTTTCCTGATGCCCCAAGACCCGGTACATCCAACGCTTCACCGAAGCCATCTGTCAATGGAGTTATTGGCTCTGTGAACTCGGCCTCCAAAAAATCATCTTCAAACCCTGGGAAGCAAAAGTCAGGTGCTTCTAATGAAAACACTTCTCAGGGTGGTTCAAATTTTGGTAATACTTCCGAGGTCAATGCCGTCCAGTCCACCACGGCAGGTAAGGCCTCGAAAGGAAAGAAAAAGGGGAAAGGGAAAAATAAGTCTTAACAACCTAAACAGGAATCCTCCAAACCTCCAGCCGAGGAAGGAGCTATGCGCAAACCCAAATATCCTTGTCCCATTTGTGAGGAGGATCACTACACTAAGGACTGCCCAAGGCGATCCGAAGTTAGTTATTTGTTGAAAGGCGCTCCTGGGGTTCCTGCAGTTCTTAAAGAACCTTTTCCCTCTCAACAAACTCAAATGGTGGCTGATCCGCCTTCTTCTCCCTTTGGTTCCCAAGTCTTCATGGCTGGATCTATTCCCGTTCATGTAACGACTCGAGCAAAGGAGTATCCGTCGTCTGCCGGGAAGGAACCCGAGGTTCCCCAAAGTTCTCCTTCGTCTAGCTCTGGTCCACTCCATATTGAGAGACCAAGTAATGAGACGACCATCTGACCCCCTCCTAAAGGAGTACTCAGGAGATCATCTTACAACCCAAATGCTCGTGCTGCCCAGCACTATAGAATAGTTGAGGACTTAGCACAGGCTCCGTCGGCTATGTCCGCCTTAGAAGTTCTCCAGAGCTGCCCCCCTCGGAGGAAGTCCCTGCTATCGGCCATCGGTGGCATCGACCCGGTAGATTCAGATCTGATTACCTTTGATCTCGAGAGCCATGTCCCAAGGTTGCCTCATCAGATCGCTTTTCTCATCCAAGTCATCATCAATTCGAAAACGATTCATCGTACAGTTATTGATGAGGGCGCATCGACTTGCATTATGTCTATTTCTTGTTGGAAAGCGATCAGGTCTCCGACTCTGAGCCAGTCTCCTATGACTTTGGAAGCTTTCGATGGAAGAGAATCTCGTCCTTATGGTATTCTTCAACGATTGCCAATCACTTTAGAAGGAAAAACCGTTGAAGTAGAAGTTGAGGTCGTTGATGCGAATCTCACATACAACCTCCTTCTGGGCCGGAGTTGGACGTATGCCATGCATGCTGTGGCTTCATCCCTCTTCCGTGTCATCCGTTTCCCTCACCAAGGGAAAATTGTCACGGTAGACCAACTCTCCTTCTTCGGTTCCTCTTCTCAAGGAAATGTGTCTTTCGTTGAACATACCTCTGTTCCTTACGAGAGTGTGGGAGCTGGCCTTTTCAAAGACCCTACCCTCATGGGTGTCTTCTCACTCCCACCTCTGAACCTTGCTTCTCTCGGTTTGGTTTCCACTCGTTCTGATCCCTCATCGCACACTATTGCAACCCTCGGTCCCTCTGCCCCAGGGGGCACTGATCCTCTAGCTTGTAAACCTCGCTCGGCCGGGGGGCATGGGCAGATCATCGGTGCCGTTGATCATTTTATACAACAGGCCGAGCGACGCCTACATTATCTAGGCCGGTTATGCAATAGTGCGATATGGAAAGTCACAAAAGCGGCTTGACTTGAACCAAGTATCATGCACGCACTTTATTTTTGTACATACATATGCTTTTAGCAGTGTGTTGTGTGTGTGTGTTTATTTAGTTTTTATCTCAGTGTGTCGGCATGATTGCCGCTTATTCTGTCTTTTGCTTCTTGAACAGATGTCTGGATCGCCTTACGTTGGTTTCGCTGATGGTGCTTCCCGCAGTACTCGCAACTTGTCATCTGCGGCATGGGTGACCTACGATCCTCATGGTGAGTTAGTAGATATTCAAGGGGTGTGTCTAGGTTGTACGATGAACAATGATGTCGAATATAGTGCTGTGATTGAATTATAGCTGAGGCAATTAACCTCGGCATTCGCACATTGGTTGTAAACATGGATTCTCAACTTGTGGTCCACCAACTCAACGGACGTTATTCCGTCAGAGATCATCGCATTTTAAGGTTGTATTTACGTGTTAAGTTATTAGAAAGAATTTTGATTTCATTACTTATCAACATATTCCAAGACGACTTAATACAATAACCGATGCATTAGCTAATTATGTATTGGACAGACATTTGCATAATATGTGAATCAAATATAATACAAGAAGCATAAAATACAATAAACCATAACAACATGTATATATATATTATTATATTTATAATATATATATATTTATAATATATATATATATATATATATATAATATACTAATATATTATATATATTTATATATTATATATATATATCGTGTGGCGCACCGAGGCGCTCAAAAAATAAGTGTACATGTCTAGATAGAGTCTGTGTTCGTACATCTGAGACACATGTCTCTCAAAAAATATGCAGAAAGTAAAACCTAGGAGTCTAATCACAATGGTGCTCATGATAGCACGTCACCGCACGCACCAATCGTCTCAACAGGCGATGGACGCGAGTCGGCACCCCCATTGTGTGCCTCTGATATGCAAAAAGCACGTCCACCAATCTGGCATAAACCGGAATCCCTTGGGTGAGTCCCTCGAGATTCTGTATCAGCTGTTCCCCCACGGTACCCCCTGCCTGAGGGTCAGCTACGGGTTGGCCCCTTCGCGCTATAGGAGACAGGCTAGCTAGTCACTCTGGGCCAACATCTGCATATACATACAATCATCATCACAATAGGCATGTATCAAAAAGAATAAAAAAATGAAAATACATAAAACATCAAAAACAAGGAGTTCATACCTAACTCCTCCTCCCATTCCTCTCCCTCTGGTAGTGGGAGGTCTGGGTCCCCCATGAAATTTGTCCCTGCATACGGCCAATCCTCTACCACGATTCGCTGACGGCGAAGCCATATGAAGAATTCAGGCCGCCATGACATCTCTTGGCCCCCTCCTCCTCTGGGCATCAATGCTGCCCAGCGAGCCATCCTAGGCTCTCGTGGCAATGGATCAGCCACTACAGCTCCCTGGATCTGGAAAAGTGGTAATCGTTGCAAGAAGAACGACACCACGATTGAGCCATACGCGAACTGTTTCACCCCTGCACACTTACAATTTGTGAGCTTCCTTTTGATGTTGGTAGTCACAGCTGTAGCCCAATCAAAGATGGTGGGGCTGAGGCATTATGTCGCTAGTAGCAGATGATTATTGCTCGCCTCATGGGGCGCTTGTACCCCAGCTGCACGCGTGATCGTGAATAATATCACCTTCAGAGTCAAGTCCTAGATGGTGTTGATAGCCACCTTGGCACTGTTCTTCCCAAATTGTGCTTCCGGACACACTCGGGCCTTACTTCGCCTACCTTCTCTCCAGAAGGTCTACTTCCAGTCAAAATGGGAATTGCCCCTCTCCATGACAGCCCAGTGATGAAATATACATCGGACACCTCAAGCTCTAAGGTTTGGCCCCGCAGACGGAATACTTGGTCATCCACGTCCCAAGCATCAATTATGAACTATAACAATTCAGGTTGAGATCGCATATATGATGTGAGGAAGAACTTTTTGAGGCCACAGGCCCTCAACGCATTCATACACCCCACATCCTCAATGGCCAAGGCATCCACGGCATCAAGTTCTCGTTCTTTCCATTCCACCACCATTTTTTCTTGTTTCCTGCACCCACAAGGACAAATAAACCATTATTAAAACCTTGGTAAATTTATAAACCGGAAGGAATTCAAAATACAATTGAAATTCTATGTAAAAATTTGGGTTGCGCGGTTAGCGCGACTGTTTTTAAAACAGACGCGCTAATAGCGCGGCCCCTTTGGGTAAATTACCCCATTAGCGTGGGTCCATGCCGGATACCCGCGCTAATGGGGCGAAGCCCTAAATTTTGAATTCCTCCTTGCAGAGGCTCAATCAGAGATAAAATGCATGAAAAATGGTATGGAAATGGAGCTAAGGGAAGCGCCTCTTACCTGGAGCCGACGAAATCGTGAATGGTTGCACGGATTGGCTGTAATCACCGCCTGAAGTTTGCTCCCCAAATAGACCACTCCCACTCTTCAAGAGGTAAAAAGTAAAAGTAATTCTATTTTTTAAGTTTTCACCATATTTATAGACTTTTTGACTTATTTTTGGGTTTAAAAAGGTTATTTTTTAATATTTTAATATATTTTTGGTCGAAAATGGATTTTACGCTTGCTCCTTGTGCAGCCACAGGTCTTTTACGCAACTTTGATGGTGAAACAAGTTGTATTTTATACTTTTTCGGACTCGGTAAATACACGAAAAAGTCACTATGGAGTCATCTTTCAGCTCTTTTATGACTCGCTAAACATGAAAAGATCGCTGATTTGTTCCTCTTGACTCGTTAAAAGTAAATAAGAGGCGGTCGTCTTTAAACTCTTTTTCGACCGTATAAAAAATGAAAAGATGGTCGGGCCTTTGTCATTTCAGGTTCGTTAATGGTAATGAAACGACGTGATATCGATCACTTTTTTACTCTTTCAGGTCGGTGTCACTACTCATGAAAATTACTCCTCAGTCGTAATGGCTGGGCGGTTCTTTCGAGCATAGTTTTATACTTTTTCAGGCTCGAGAGACACAAATTTATGAAAAAGGACACCCCTGGAGTTTTCTTTTTGCTGTCTTTTCAAACTCTCTAAACATGAAAGGACGCCAAGTTTTTCCTTTGTCAGACTCGTTAAAAATTTAATGACATCGGGTTTCATCGTGATGTCACCTCTCAAGCATATGCTATCCCCGTCAAGCTTGTCATCCAAAAATAACCGGGGTACTCGCCAGAAATGGTGGGGGAATAAAGGAACCATAATCATCATCGTCGGCAGTATGTCGCTCTTGAACATGGCACTTATCTGCATTCGTGTCTGGGTGGGGACATCTCATCTCGTTTCACACTTGCCTCCATGGGTTTGGGTTATCCTATTTGACCATTCATCTGCTCATCGCCTTGTTGCCATGACCCCTGATCATTTGACATCAAATACTGCCAAATCCGCTCTTGTGCCGCCGATATGTTCAAGAGAATTTGAACTCTGCAGAATACTCAACCTCCCTCCGATATCTCACACAAAACATGTTGTCCCTCTCTGTCTCGTGTCGATGATGTGGGAAACATTATGGCCCACCTTCGATCAAGATCACTTCCTGTCGACTTCGTCTCATTATCCAGGAAGATGACCTAGAGACTCCCTTCAGGTACCTTGGAGCCTGCATGCCTCAATGGCAAGTTCTTCATGTTCGACACGAGGTTTTCATCATTGGTCTCCGATCGGATGATTCTACGGGTGTTCGACACCGGCTCATTGATTCACGCGCCGTGGATTGTACCTATAGTACCTTAAGGACCATCGTCATTATTGGTGGTACCTCTTGCGTCTGTTAACAGTTTTCATCATTGACTGGTAATCAGACGATGTTCATGCATGTTCGACTTCAACTCCTGCATTCACATGCTTGAACTTGTACTGTGTTCGGGTCGAGTTGGAGTGCAAGACCCCGGATTGTGCATATTGAAATCTGGGTTGCATTTGGTGGATTATTGTAATCATTAAATGACTCATTTATTGGATGGTTGTGACCATACCTCAGTCCATTCATTGATCCTCATCGGATGGCTGCGTCCATACCTAGGATCCAGTTTTTATATACTCTGTTACAGATGTCTGCGTCCATACCTAGGATCCAGTTTTTATATACTCTGTTACGGATGGCTGTGCCCATACCACATATATCATGTACTTGAGATATCAGTTATACTTCTTTTCGCAGGTTCTCCGGCGGCCGTGTTTTCAGTCACACATGTTCTTGTAAATCATTTCACCCCTCTCTCTCTCAGGCCTCATGCTTTAGGGGGCATCTGTCACACAGTAATTTGTCACCGTTTGTCACCATCCCTATTACCCCTCTCCTGCACCTTGGAGGACACATTCCGGGACTTGTGAGAAGTAACAAGACTTGAAACCACTTGCATCATTCCCCTCTGAACATGAGCTTCATATGCCCTGAAGACATCTCCTGCAGCTTGCCCTTAAAAATAACCCTTTTTACATTAGCGCTGGGCCACTGTGTTCTTCCCACGCCAATGGGGAAAACCCTATAAAAGGGGCGCGCTATTAGCGCTCTGTCCCAGAGTCGTAATCGCGCCAATCTATTTGGGCAAAGTTTTTAGCCAATCAACCTCTGAAAGTTCTTTCCAACTCATTCACCAACTGAATCTATGTTAAGTGAAGATGGTTTGGCTTAGAATCTCCTTGAATGGGAAGTAGTTTGCCACCCTTCCATGGAAGTTTCCAAGTGATGAAGCCAAATCCATTATTGTTGTGATTGATCTTATCCCTTCCTCTTTCATCTATAAAAGCTTGTCTCCATGCCTTGAGAAAGCTAGTGGTAGTGGTAATAATACTGGTGCTGAAAGGAAGATATCAAGAGATTAGAGTTGCAAGAGCCTTGTTTGTGTCCATAAGGCTTAACCTAATTGAGGAGATCTTATCACCAAAGAGAGCGAGGCTTGTCCTTCATCCCTTCAAGCTTTGAAAGACTTGTGTAGCTGATCACCCAGACAAAGGAGGACTTGACATCAGGATGCTGGTTGTATTCTCCTTTGTTGATTATTAATAATAGATGACTATCATTATGGTTCCACTCTCGTTGTTGTAATGATTGATGTTGAGTTATATCCTTCCCGACTAATGTATAATTGCATTTACTAGATTTCACGCTTGTGTTTGTGTTGTTCTCTTTGTGTGCAGGTGTCCATTCATGGAGATAGTGGAGGACTGTGACCGGCCAAGGCAAAGGAGCGTGGGCAGCGTCTCTTCTATGAACAAAAGTGTTGGAATCCAAGTAGGTCTTCATCACCTACCTTTTATTTGCAATTAGGGACTTGCGTGATAGCATTGTTTGATTGTTGCTAGACCCGTTCTGGGCTAGTAGGGATCACCTCTATCCGTAGAGGGGATTTACCTCTCCAATAGCTGCCATCGTCGTTGAGGTCGAGGCGATTAGCTAGAGAAAGAAGATCATACAGGTCATAAAGGAGGTCTGCAGAATGGTCCTAGAATTGGCCATTTTGGACGAGAAGCTAGTCGAGGTCCACATCTGTAAATTGGCCACAGAGGTGCGCGACACTGGGACGAAGATGGCATGGCTTCAGTTGGAGTTTGACCTGTAGATTACAGATCTCTAGTTTAGGGCTCAACCTTCAACACCGCCAGAGGTAAAGGAACAATGGGTGGCCACTGTCACAGAACCAATTGCGGCAGTGGAGAGTACTATAGGAGACTACACATAGTTGTTTGAAAAATTATTTGAGGTCCTGATCATCTTGTAGGAGGACCCAAACATCCAGAGGCTAGAGACAGAAGTGCACAAAATGCAACAGTGCTATGATGAAGTTAAGGGCACAACGTGAGCCATTGTGCTAACATAGAGGTTAGCCAAGCTGTATGAAGCAAAGAAACTGAACGAACAGGTGGACGCAGCATTGCATAAGGAAGCAGTGCTGAAGGCATGACTAAATCCCTAGCGAAAGGAAGCTTATGAAGTCACAGGAGATATTGAAGGCAAGCTTGTGACTCTCCAAGCGACACAACAATAGCTTCAGGTTGACATCACAAGGGCAGTAACTAAGAAGAAAGTCAAAGATGCGAAGTAGGCAGTAGCTCAGTGCACAGCCGAAGTTGCGGTCATCAGGGTCAAGCTAGACAAGCTTCGCGCAAAGATATCCGCGCCTACCGAGTGACTCGAGGGTGAGTCACGATGTTTGTGTTGGGGGCATGTTGGGCATGGGATCCCCCGAGCAATGGTTTTGGGGGCTTAAAGCCTGGATTTTGCAGAAAATTGTATTGTAAAGACTATGCGAAGTGTGTGGAGTGCGAATTGAATGGTCAAGTCAAAGGGTTGTCCACCCGTAGTATGTAAGGTAGTATATTTTAACGTCGACCTACCCATGGTGGGTGAACCATGGGATTGTATAAAGAAAGCAAGGCTCTAAAGATGTAAGGTAAGTTTTTTGGGAAACAAAAGAAAGTATTTATCAATGAAGGAATAACTCTGAGTCTGTAAGTTCGAATCTTGGCTCATGGTAGTAGATAGGAGGCTCTATAGTTGAGTGCACAGAGGCCTAGAGACCGCAACTAAGTGCACAAACCTCTACAGTTGAGTGCATAGGGTGGAGTCGAGTCTGTACTGGATCAAACTTTGAAGGCATCATTAATAAAGATCAGTTGATTTGACATATTGTGCATCTAGTTCATAGATCTGTATTTGAATGTTATGTGTTGTTGATATCTGTTTATTTATCCACATGCACTTATATGTATGCTTATGAATGAGAATATTCTTAGTAATTAACAGGAAAACCCTAATTTAGGAAGATTTGGGTATTTAACATTGGTTGCACTGCGGTGGGAGCCACACGAAGGTAGTCCCACATAATGCTAGAATTTTGCTGGTACGTGTAATCTACTAAGCGTGAAGGTTGAATCAGGTATCCTTCTCCCACATCAAGACATCCCTAGGGTGTGGAAACCTGGCTCCAACACCCTCCCATACTACATCAGGTGAGACCTCAGTCTACGCTCCACAGATTGTTGCCAAAAAGGCCTGTAGTATCAGGATTTGCTTGGCTAAACTCACTATTGAACCTAGTTCAGGCCCCATTCAACCAACAAATGGTTCTATTGCCGGGATCAGGATTTTCCTAAGGGATGTTTGATGTCATGCCACTTGAACCCAACAAAGAAGGAAATTGAATAGTGGTTGGACAAGAAGATTCATGAGTTCGCGACACATGAAAACAGAACTTCGCAAGTATCTGAGAAAAGGTGGTTGGATCGGTACATATATATGGAAATCCACAAGATTTTCTTTTCATCCTTTGCTTCTGAGTTGTATGAGTGGATCATGAGATTAGTCGATAGCCAGGGAAGGTGTAAGCTCGACAAAACCATAGTGTGGACTCCAAAATTAGTGCACGGACTAGAGCCATTAGAAGACAAGATTGCATGAGCTGTGGACCACTGGCTCGACCAGATAATAGGAGGATTCATTACTGAGTTCACAGTAGACATGATCGTTAGCTACAACAAAGTAGAAGAGTGTTTTCTCAAAGGACCACAAGGTAAGTACATCAAACCTTTGAATACATGGATTAAGATGTTTTTATGAGAAAATCAAGTTATGCGAATACATTAATGTTTGGAACGACACGGAGTGGAAAGATCTACAAAGGTAGTAAGGAATTAGAAAACACTCCACTGATTTCACTTTTGTGAGAAAGCAAGGAAGATCTCACTCGGTTCTCTCCGAGAAGTGCAGTCAGTTTGATAAAGTAGCGCATTCCACATCTACCACCTCCACCCATGCCACCACTTTCTTGACCTCCCTCACCTCCATCTCCACCCACTAAAACTCCCCTAATCTCTTAGCTTAGCACGACGAATGCGATCAAGCTACTCGTATTCTGAGGAGTAGGAAATGAGGACCCAAACCAGTTCTGGTTCATGGTAAGTGGTGAGCTCCAGTATTGTAGCAATAATGCTACAACTCTTGGGGCTTTCTTCTTTACTTTTATCAACCCAGTAGTTCATAACAAACTTGGAGGCAATGGTGTTGTATGCACAAGTACTAGCTCTTACTGTAGGTTGTCACTTGATCAACTGGCGCAAGTTTGCTAGGAGCTTAAGCCAACTTCTATGAGTTCTCAGAAGAAGATTTTACTATGATGGAAGAAAGCTATCTATATATAGGCTATTCTACTTCCAAAAAGAGAAGGAAATCTGAAATGAAATGCAAACCTTAGCAAACCCTAGTAAACCCTATTTCTGTAAGAAAAGAGATGGAAACTACTTAAAACATTGCCAATAACTTCTAAAAGGGTAAATTGCATTTATTCAAGCTACTTTTGAAGAGAGATGGAAAGAAATCATATTTTTGTACTTTGAGTATGTTTATGTGGAATTATTATGCTTATGGTTTGACTGATTGTGACTATGCAGAGGTTTGGTGGCAAAGGAGGATGGAGTTGGCTTTTTCTGAAGAGAAGAAAGGTGTGGGGAGGTCCTAAGAAGTCCCTAGCACCCTTCTGGAGACTTCCATTGTGATTAGACTTCAAAAAATCGCTCGCATGAACTTCTACAGGAGGCTGCAGGGGACCTACAGGAGTTTCTACAGGAGAATCTCCAAGACGAGGTCGAAAGTGGTTTTTGGGAGGTTTGGATGTGGAAAATTGATGGGAAAAGGGAAATTAAGGCTAGATGAAGGTGTTGAAAGGACTAGGACTCTGTCAATGAAGATCAAGAATGAAAGAGAGAGTTGGATTTGTTCAAAGGGGAAGAAAGCAACTTTGCACAAATATGCAGAAATTAGGGCAGATTGGCGACATGAGGCAAATGAGTGGGGAAATCTATGGGAGATGAAATGGTACAGGATATGTTATGGGGGAACGATAAGCTGGAATGTTCTACAAGTCAGCTGCACACTTACTTCTCAAAACTGACCTAAGCAAGAACTGAAGAAACAGAGTTTGTTTATTTTGGCCTAAAATCTGACCTAAAAACAAAGTATTGCTGAAGATAACTTTATGAACAGAAAGTTATGTGAGAAAGCCATGGAAAATGAACATGAAATGGTCTAAGCATGTGGATCCAAGCAAATATCAACTTCTTCAACTCAAAACATCACACTAGCAATTGCATGAAAGGCAAAAACTGTGTTTTTGGTGGCAGCAATAGTGCCTTGACCTCAAATCATGGTCCTAAGGAGGGAGAAAGGAGATCAAGACTTACTAGTAGCCTTTTTAGATCTTCCTCTATTACTACAGCAAAATACTTAAGCAACTTGAAGCAAGAACAACTAATTTAACCATCAAAAGCAACCTATTTTACCAAAGCAAGATTTAACCTAAACAACAAAAATCAGCTTATGAAAGCAAGAAAAAAACATATAAATACACAAAGGAGGTGCTAGGGAACTTGGGTTGGGCCTTAAACCAAAAGCTTCAGCCCTCTAGAAAAGATCAATGCTAGTTCAAAGCTGGATTCATCTTCATTCATAAAAAAATAGCAGTTACATCACAAAATTGTCTTCAAAAAGAGCTCAAAAATGAGTTGAGTACAAGGCTGCACAAAAGTGCGAAAATAGACTATCAAATGGCTAACCTACTGAGTCCTGAAGCCTTCTTATTTGTACAAGTGGGGACTCCCAACAGTCCTCCTAAAATTAAGGAACTCGGCTGCCTAAACTGAAGATAACAACATCCCTACTAGACTTGCTCGGTTGCCCCTTGGAATCATCAATGTGGTGGCCTTTGTACTCTGAGCTGCTAGTGGAGAACTCAAGGAAGGGGTCATTAATGCAGGAGACACCCCTCCTATAAGTCTTCAGCTTTGTTTCTTTGAGTTTGGCTATCATTCTGCTCATAAATGCCTAGTTCTTGTCCAAACATTGTCCAAAAATCTGCAATAAACACTCATTAGACTATGTGGCAAAGTGACTATCTCCATTCACTCAATTGACATAAATATATTCAAAAACATGCACAAAACTATGGAGAATGGTGGATTAAATGAAAATAATAGGCAAAATGAGCCCATATATTTACCCATTTCTGGGGCTCATCATCACCCCCTACTGAATGGATTGCTCATCCCCTGAGCAACTAATCCAATTCTTCATCTTTGATAGCTTTAACAACTTCCCTGATATCCCAAGCTTATGAGGTGATATCATGAAAACCTGCTTTTCTGTCCACTTCCTCCCAATGTTTTTGTTCTTCCTCCTCTTTAACCACTTCCAACAGCCCTAGCAGTAGTGGAGGACTGAACTTAAGGCCAATCCAATTGGCTTTCAA